>JAGVVM010021093.1:0-16111 GCA_019149425.1 Psidium friedrichsthalianum | reverse complement strand
TCATGATGTAATCAATCAAAATGTGGATCATGCATAACTATTCTGTTAAGTTTGCATTATCAATTCTGTTCAAGGAGGTTATCATAGTATGAACACCTCGAATGTAATCTGAATGGGGGATTTCATTCTGAAAGGGCTTTTTCTCACTCTCAAGAAAGGTTGTTTGTCCTGATTGCAGGATTGAAAAAGAATCACTTAATCTTACTATCATCGCATTCAGCAAGGGTCTGAGTAATCTCGCAATTGGTACGATCAAACCAATCTGGAGGTCTCGATAAGGACCATAATGTAGGCTAGGTGAAGGGCTTATCAAGGGGACTCTTTTGAGTCAAGGCCATTGACAAAAATATTTTCATCATCTGCTCCGAGTTTACAAGTCAAGAACGCTGCAAAATAAGAGAGAAATAATCTTACTCGTACCTTTTCAAGCGATACTTAAAATCATTCAACTCTACGTTAACTCAAGCGCCTTAATCAGAAAAGACTTTCACGGGTTGTAATGTAGGTTGGAATTTGGGACCAAGGAAGGCTTATTTTGGGCCAGAAGATATATGAGGTGGGTTTGACGTTGGAGATCATTACATTTTTACCACCGGTTTCGACCTACTAGAGTAGCTTTCAAAGGACACCATCGTTGTATGAGAAAGGGGTCAACTTCTACTGATACCATTGTCGCTCCCGAATGGTGTAAACTTCAATTGAGTATACGTTGCAATTTGACTCATTCGAAGAGTTTTCTTTTGCAACTACATCCCATTGGGGATTTACAAAAGGAGACAGTGTGTTTTCACTAAGTTTTCAAAGGCATTCAAAAATGAACATTGACTTGAATGGGCATTAGCCTTACTTTTGACTGGTGCTTTGCTTTTTCATGCACGGGTCTTCTTTCTTTTTTTCTTTTTTATAGAAAAAGGAATTTTCGAAGATTGTGCTGTTATAAACATGTACATCAAAGATCACACTTGAAGAGTTGACTTAGGAACTCTGTGTAGACCACTTCTTCTAAGTTCTTCTATCTTGGGATGGCGCCATCTTCATCTTGGAATGAATAATGATCACTAACGGGGTTTTCAAGAAACGAATATGCAGGTTCAATTGGGCAATCTCGTAGGGAAATGAATGCTTTTCGTCATCTTAAGGCACTTGAATTACCGTACGAGATTGAAAGCAAAGAAACACTCGAAAATTGATGTTAGTCCGAGCAAGAAAATTTCTAACCATTTACCTCGTGCTATTGCTGGGCCTACCTCCATTTAGCCCCGATGTGGGGATGATTCTTGACAGGGATTATGAAATGACACCGCCGCTCAAATGGGTTATCAATCGTCACCTGTAGTATTTAGGATAGAAAAGTGATCGCCTCCTTTCCTTCGGCTATCGTACCTTTTGCGAGAAAATCCATTGCCTTGGGGAATGCGGAACCTATTTAGCACACGACTCACTATTGATGTAGAATGTGTATGGAAATGTTTGCCTTTCATCATCCTGTCATGCCCCATTCCACACATTTGATGCATCATGTGAAGTTTATGCTGCAAGTCAGAATTGGTAAAATAAACACGCAAAAGAGTCATGCATAAATCATGGAATGTGCAAACACAATACGAATGTGGGAATTTTTTAGCATCATGCATGTTTACGAAATATACAAGTATAGAAGAACATTATCAAGAACGAGAGAATTTGAATTGCCCCTGGACATGTGGGCGAATTGAACAAATTGGCGATCTACTCCTTAAGTCAAGGAGTGACTTGTCTCTAACTTTGCCTCTGCACAATGAAGCGTATGGGTGAAGGAGCATTTGGGCTTGTTTAATGATGACAATCGTCATGGTCATTGGTTGAATGCCCCTGCAAAAAGTAGAAAGATTATCCTTGAAATCAAACGAGCTAAGGAAGACATACTCCCCTTTTCACTTCAGGGCTTACGATCAATTTGCCCCATTTTGCATCATAATAGACCTCATCAGATGATCATAATTTTGCCCCCTTGGGGCTGTCTTCTTCGACATGTTAAATGTTAGTATAAAAAATTCCTGTCAAAAGAAAAGAAGACATGTTAGCCGGTATTGGAAGGGATAAATTGAAAACGATACTGGTTAACCCTTCATCTTGAATGCCTTGCACAACCCTTTTACCAGGTTTTACTGGGTTGAGTTTTTCTCGACTTTCGTTGGACACTTCGCCATTAGGGCCAAGGTAATGGCAAAGTATTGACTTTGGCATCGTTTGTCGAGTATTTTTGTTTCTTTATGCAAAAAGAAACGTGCAAAAAATTATTTTATTCATTTACAATATTTACAACATTTCCCAATCCTTGGGGATCGAACTAGGAACACCTCAGACCACTATCATCCCCCATGCCATCAAGCCCACGGGACCATAGGCGTCCATAGGGGCTTTCTCTTAAGTATTAATCCTTGGGACGACGCGGTCTTGTTGTATTGCGTCGGGCAATTTCGCGTCACGGTGTCTTTCAAGGCAATTTATAATTCCTGTTAAGAATGGAAGAAAGTAATTCAGAATTCGAGACGATCATGGATAAATTGGAATGATACTCAATTACCCTTCTTCGAGATTGTTCACGTCTTTCGCTCATATTTTTTCTTTGTTTGAAGTCATCTATCCAGTGGTAATGTCCACGAATTGATTTGCCCCCAATCTCGTTCAACAAGAGAACTTCGCATTTGGGTATGACTGTATTCTCGGGCAGTTTGTAAATTCCTGAGAATAGAAGGGGTTCAACTTAAGATTGGAGCAATTGAGGATAAATTGAAACGATACAGAGTAACCCTTCGAGTTTTCACAGACTTTCAGTCGCAATTAATTCGTCGTGAGTTTAGTGCGGTGACGGATTCAAGCATTTAATAGGAGAAAGGAAAATTATTACTTCTTACTTTTTACATTAATTCCAGACATCTTATAAAAGTGGAAAATATCCACGCAAGAGATGAAAGCATATTTATTTCGAATTGGTTTTACTTCCTTTGTAGGCTCTCCAGTGATCAGCTAGCTTCATTCCGGATCATGTATATCTTAGCCATGTTGAAGGACTCGTGATCACTAACTTCGAAATACTGGCTGCGTACGTATATTACAGCCCCGTGCTTTATCAACATCAACTGGTTGATCATGACGGAAAGCTCGTCGTTAATGTCACTTGCTTGGTGGTGATACATCTTCTCTTCCTCGGGAGGCATCAATGCCGACCCCATAGGATCGGTCTTTTTGTATCTTCCTCTAACAAAACTTGGTCCTATTATGAACCGATCTAACTCACCTCTTAAATGGGCATTTTCGATTCTCAGATATTGCCTTTCGTCGAGGGCGAGGAGGCTATTGCAGTTGGAGCAGGTGGCGGAGTCGAAAGCTTCCTTATACCTCTTGTTCTCTGTTCGGAGTTTTTCATTTTCAACTCTTAGAAATTCAACTTCATGGCGCTCATGTTGTGTCTTTAGTCGGGTTCGCCTATTTTGAAACCAAAACTTTATTTGCAAAGGGTTCAGCTCTATTTCTTGGCTCAGTTCCATTCTTTGTTGTCATTGGCATAAGGCACTCCATGAAGAAATCTTGAGCTTTTGAACCTGATGCTCCATGTGACGCCGGCGACGCTTCCTTTGGCCCTTGTTATTGTGGTCCTTATCTTTATCGAGATCTTGGACGTCGTTGGTGGAAGGGCTAGGTTCCATGGTCTGAATTCCAAACTTGGCCTCGAACTCTACATCTCCCATATTCAGCAAGTAACAATAGCTCTCAAGTGTGTTGGGTTGAGACATCCTTGATTGGTTAATGGTTCCTCAAGGTTTGCTACTCTTCCTTGTATTCTCACTCTCTTTAAATCTTTCTAAGCGACCGTATATGCTTTAAGACTCTCTTCTGAGTATGGATGAAGATTACCAGAAGAATGCATCTTTTAAAATTTAGGCATGGATTGAGAAGTTGCATTGCTTCCCCCGAGAATTCTGTCTTTCTCAGCCTTCTTATCATGTCTCTTGCTCGGTTTGTCTTCTTTCATCTTTTCATAGTGGTAGGGCTCCTGTTATTATCTCTTCCACCTGTCTTAAGCGTCGGCTTTGCAGGCGAGCTCTTTTTTCTGTCTACAAATGAAGACAAGTCTTCTCTTCTTTTCCACTAAAGTTTACCTTGTCTCCCACTCAAGTTATTTTTTTCTACTTCTTTTTCAAAGCAGTGACATCACCTCAAACTTTATTGCAAAGATTTGGAATTCTCTCGGCTTGAGATTATAGACTAACGGGGATTCGAGCCAACAGAGGTGACACCAAAAGGGGATGGCAGATAGGAAAATCTTACCAATAGAGACTACCCCTGTGAAATCAATATTTAACTCGAAGTAGATTATTATCTTCGCATTCCAATCGTCTGCTTCACTTCTCTCGTCTTATCTTTCATATTCTGCTCGTTGGTCTTCATTCTCTCTTCTATCATTTCAACGATAATGGCCAATCTTCCTACGCATATCTTCCCGGCTGAAGTTACGCTCAAATGGGAATGACTTTATCAACTTCTTAGCTGAGGCTATATTTATATAGCCCATCATCCGAGTGTTGAAGCCGAGATCCTCGGTCTGTTCAGGGAAGTAAATGCCTCTTCAATCGAAGGTACCAACTTGGAGAGGGAATACATAGCATTTTCACATGTCTTCATTAACTTTCTGGAGGGCTGCCGGAATACTTACAAAATAGTCATCTTAGCCCGCTTCGTGAAGGCTCGCTACTAGGATCGATCTGAATGCCTAGAGCTTGCAGAATACTCGGTTACCCGATACAAGAAGGCCGTCAAGTCTGTTAATGAACGGGTCTCGATGTTGGTTCACGAGAGAGAGAAGCTAGTGGAGCCCCTAGCTTTGAACCAGACTTACTTTGAGCATGATCCGAGTGATATTATGATGAAGTTCAGATGTAAATGGCTAGAGGAGAGGCTCGACGATCTAACGGCGGATATAGCTTTCGAGAGAGACTTGATCGAGAATTTGAAATTTGCCGTTGAACATCATGAGGTTAATGCAGCCAGGCACAAAGAGAAATATACCCGACTGTTCTTCAAGCTTGCAGATCTCGAATCCCAAGTTGCTTAGTGTAGGTAGAACATTAATCTCATGGAGAGCCAGTTGAGCTCTTTTGTAATGCTCATTAGGGCTCAATTTGGCTTTACTTTTCCTCTCTAGTGAGTGGTTGTAAAACTTGTTGATGAATGGAATTAAGGAAAAGTTTCACATGTTTGTGCTTTAATTGTCTTGCCACCTCTTCTTTTTCTTACAAAATCAGGGTTTATACAACCATCCATCTTAGTTAGGATCAGAGCACCTTCTAGGAGGACCTTCTTCACGCCATATGAGCTGCCATAGTTCGGAGCAATCTTCCTTTCTGGAAGAGGGACTGTTGGCCATAATCTTCGCAGGGTAAGGTCATTTGCTTTGCTGGATCGAATCCGCCTCTATCAATCGTGCTTTCGAGAAAATACACAGTGAACGTATCTTTGCCTCAACTGGTAGGATTGCCTCAATCTTGTCTTATCTTAACAGATAGTGGCCATAAGATGATGGCATATAGTATAACAGATAAAGGCGAGATTCCATCACTCCCCTCTGATGATGATATTGAGGACACGGAAAAAGGATTTGGCAGTGGCCCCCACCGGTCACAGTGAGACCCATGACCAGTCGTGTAAATTAATACAGCTGTAACCACTCGGTCAGTGTGCTAATAATGAACTAGGCCACCTGTTGCGTGCCCCTACTCGGTCATGCTATCTCTTTCGGCGTTTACTTATTTGTGTTGGCAGAAATATCAATGGGCCATGCTCAATAATAAAGCGTTGGTCCTCCAAAATTCTTCACGGTGTTCGAATCCAAGGAAACTAAAAGGTAAGCCTTTGGTTGATTTAATTAGAAAGGCGCTGCAAGGTCGGGTTAATGTACTTGCTTTATGGGTTCCAATTATACAATCTATGCTTTTTCAGCAAAAATACAAGAACGCTCAATACATTAAGAATGCCCCCGTGCCTGATCCGGATACATTCACCGCCGCATCAAAATATATAGCCCGTACATGCCCACTAATTAACATGTTTCTAACTCTGGGAGGATCAATCTTTTCGCTTGCCCCTAGGGTTATTGGTTAAGGCATCGACAATTTCCCATCCTTTCGCATCCTTCGAGGTCATTCCTGCCATATTATTATCGATGAGCCCAATTTTGCTCCTGTCCGGGGTACCTATGATTCTCTGCAAAAGTAAAGGAAATAATTAGTATGTGATCCAAGAGAGGTCGGTCCATGACTCCTAGATTAGTCCAATTTCGTTTCTTCATTTTATGAGAAATTAGAGAAATTTTTTTTAGAAAAACATAGGTTAATTTCTTTAGAAAGAATTTTCTTGTAGATTTTATAACTTAGAAGAAATGTGACAAAGTCCTTTGACATTTAGCAAATTTCTCGAAAGAATCTTTTTCTTTTATCATAACGAAATTTCAAGGATAAATTTGTCAAGAAATCTTGTGTCCATTGAAGTATTAAGGAAAACTGTGACAAAATTTTTCATTTGTTAATAAAATTCCCCTAAGGGTTTTTTTTTTTTGCATTCATTTTTTAGAAATAGCACACCAATTTGATTTTTATTTTCTTTTGAAAGAATGACCACGATGTTAAGTTCAAAATTTGACTAACACCTAACATGGACCGACCGAAAATAAATACAAGACAAAGTTAGAGAACTTACTTTTACCTTGAAAAAATGCTAATCACATGACATGCACATAAATCATGAGTTTAAATCCTAGCCTATCTACCCTAAAGGCTCACAAATTGAAGCGAAAGACTTACGGCAATGCGACAATCTCATGCACATAATCAAGATTAGCCATGATCCCACGACATAACCAGGATTAGCCTGGCCTTTCCACTTCGGCTGCTCAAGTCAAAAATTATAACCCCCGCTTCGGTAATCCTACCAAGCCTGAGGCCTAACTTTTAAAACCCATTTTTGAAAAGAGGCTCGGAATTGAATCTGAACTAACTTTCGACGTAATCTCATGCCGAACGCTAGAACCAAATCATAATACCATCCTAAAACTAGTGGCCCAGGTCCGGCCATGGGACGTGTGTGATGTAGTGCTAAAGCGATTAATCAAGCATAACAATTAAATGCAAACACTACTTAAATAATTCCAAAATTAAATTACAATTCTCACACACCAAGTCTGCAAAATAAAGGGTTAGCCAAACACTCCACCCCCTACAACCCCAATCCTGCAAGACCATTTAACACCTAAAGATTAGAATCCAACCAATTGTCAAACCAAATGAATTTTCATGAAAATTTTTCAGGCCTAAGTCCTCTAAGTTCTTAAATTTTTTTCAAAAATTAAGAAAAATTCCATAGCGGAGTCACCAAGCTATTGCGATCCGAAAGAAATTTATTTAATTTTCCATCGGGTGAATAGATTATCTGGTTAATTAGCTTAACTAACCTAACGCAGACCCTCCCAAGCCCTACCGAATCGCAACTTTGGTTTTTGTTTAAATGATTTTAAAATTTGGAGTCGCCACTAATTGTTCTTGGTAGGTCGATTAGAAACCCAAATAAATTAGCAGGTGAGCTAATTTATTTCTGCGAACCAGAGAAAATGAGATCGGGGACTTGGTTACGCTAGATTACTCTAACGCCCTTTCGGTGCCATTTTATTTCATGAAAAGACATTTGGGATGATTGGGAAAAGTTTAGGTCAAACTGACCAGAAAGACAAAATGATTATTTTTCAAGACTTAGGGAGTGAAATCGGTCAAACCAGTTGAATGTGGCCATTCCTTATTTTTCACGAATTTTGAAAATTTTTCTGAATTATATTTTCTAATTTTCTGGAGACAATTTACTCATGAGGGGTAAAACTATCATTTCATGAGGAAATGGGAGTTAAAGTCACAAATGTGGGTTTGGCCAGTCAAAATTGACTGTTTCCCATCTCCTGCAATTTTTTGAGAATTTTTGAGAATTTTCCGGAATGATTTGTCCATAAGGGGCAAAATCGTCATTTCAAAAAGATTAGAAAGGAAGATTATCAAAAATAGGATTGGCCAGTCGAAATGGCCCGTTTTCTAGTTTTTGAGATTTTTGAGAATTTTTCGGGATTTTTCGAGACAATTTGCCCATGAGGGGCAAAATCTTCATTTTGAAAAGATCATGAAGGAAATTCATTAAAAATAAGATTGGCTAGGAAATGGCCCGTTTCCTAATTTTTGAGATTTTTCTGAATTTTTCGAAACAATTTACCCATAAGGGGAAAAATCGTCATTTTGAAAGAATCGGAAGGAAATTCATCAAAAATAGGATTGGCCAGTTAAAATGGCCCGTTTCCTAATTTTTGAGATTTTTCTGAATTTTTCGAGACAATTTGCCCAAAAGGGGCAAAATTATCACTTTGAAAAGATTAGGAAGGAAATTCATCAAAATAGGATTGGTCAGTCGAAATGGCCCGTTTCCTAATTTTTGAGATTTTTTTGAATTTTTCGAGACAATTTGCCCATAAGGGACAAAATCTTCACTTTGAAAAGATCAGGAAGGAAATTCATTAAAATAGGATTGGCTAGTCGAAATGGCCTGTTTCCTAATTTTTGGGATTTTTTGAAATTTTTTGGAATTTTTCAAGATAATTTGCTCATAAGGGCCAAAATCATCATTTTTGAAAAATCAGGAAGGGAAATCATCAAAAATAGGATTGGCCAGTCGGAATAGCCCATTTCCTAATTTCTGAGATTTTTCTGAATTTTTCCGAGATAATTTGCCCATAAGGGGAAAAATCGTCATTTTGAGAAGATTGGAAGGGCATTCATCAAAAATAGGATCGACCAGTCGAAATGGCCCCTTTCCTAATTTTTGAAATTTTTCTAAATTTTTTTTGAAATTTTTCAAGACAATTTGCCCATGAGAAGCAAATCGTTATTTTGAAAATATCAGAAAGGAAAATCATCAAAAATAGGATTGACCAATCGAAATGGCCTGTTTCCTAATTTTTTTAGGCTTTTGGGAATATTTGGAATATTTGGGATTTTTTTTTACGAAATTTTGTATTATTATTATTTTAATCATTTTTTGATTTTATTATTATTATTATTTTTGATTTTTTTTTCTTTATTTTATTTTTATATTTTTTAATTTATTTCTTTATTTTATTTTAAAAAAATATTTTTTTGACCGGATCGGGTTGACCCGGCCCACGAACTTGAAGACCCGGCCCAAATCCACACAGATTTGAACGAGTTCTCAAATGACACAGTTTTGGGTTGATTTATTATTATTTTTTTTTTTGAAAATTTCGGAATTTTTTTGTCTATTTTTTATTTGTCCCGCTTAGATTCCAATCCTACGATCTACGATCTGCCACGTGGTTAAACCACATTCTTCGGATTAAGAAATCAACACCAACCGTTGGATATACCCTTGACCTAATCTAGATCATCCATTTTAAATTTTAAAACCAACGGCCATGATCTAGCTCCAAATCCCATCTCAGCCATCTAATCCAAGAGAGCCTATTATCCTATTTTCGAAAAAATCTATATTTTCTTTCATTTTTTATTTTTTATTTTTTAGAAGAAGGAGGCTCCCGATCATGATGCGTGGCCCAACCTGAACCACATGATCATGATTGGGACACGTGTCAAAACCTCCATCGTTTGATCTAATCCGTTACTCCTCTAACAAAATGACGTGGCATGCCACGTGTTGTACGCGTGGCTGCCACATCATCAACAACTGGTCAACCAAGTTTGACCAGTCAACTGGTCGCCTGAGAAGACGACCGGAGCTATGAAACTCCGATTAAATAGTCGGAATAGTCACCGGCGATGCCAAAAACAGACCTAAACTGATCGATTCCTCGCCAACTTTGATTCCTGACCTAATCCTCAGCAATTCCCCATCAAAATGTCTAAGATTCACAGTGAAAACTAACCTAAATCACTTTTGCCCCGTGATTGCCAATCATTGTCTCGGTAATATTCAAACGAATAATGATTTCAATCACGCTACATCGGCTGATTGTAGAACATCGATGGAGAATGAGAGACTTACCATTTTGATGGGGAGCTCGAGGAAAGGTCAGGAATGGGGTTTGAGAGGAATCGATCATTTAGGTGTATTTTTGGCATCGCCGTGACTATTCCGACAATTTAATCGGAGATTTCATAGCTCCGGACGTTTCTCAGGCGACCAGTTGACTGGTCAAACTGGTTGACCGTTGTTGATGATGTGGCAGCCACGCGTACAACACGTGGCATGCCACGTCATTTTGTTGGAGAGTAACGGATTAGATCAAACGATGGAGCTTTTGACACGTGTCCCAATCATGATCATGTGGTTCAGGTTGGGCCACGCATCAATCGGGAGCCTCCTTCTTCTAAAAAATAAAAAATAAAAAATGAAAGCCCTATTGATTTTTTCGAAAATAGCCTTTAGGCTCTCTGGATTAGATGGCTGAGATGCTCTTTGGAGCTCGTCATTGCCGTTGGTCCTCTTGTAAATTCACAAACTCTTGACTCTAGCTTATGGTACTCAGGGTATATCCAACTCTTGGTGTTGATTTCTAATCCTTTTTTGTGGTTTAACCACGTGGCAGATCGTAGATCGTAGGATTGGAATCTAAGCGGGACAAATAAAAAATAGACAAAAAAAATTCCGAAATTTTCAAAAAAAAAAATAATAATAAATCAACCCAAAACTGTGTCATTTTGAGAACTCGTTCAAATCTGTGTGGATTTGGGCCGGGTCTTCAGGTTCGTGGGCCGGGTCAACCCGATCCGGTCAAAAAAATATTTTTTAAAAATAAAATAAAGAAATAATTAAAAAATATAAAATAAAATAAAGAAAAAAAAATCAAAAATAATAATAATAATAAAATCAAAAATGATTAAAATAATAATAATACAAAATTTCGTAAAAAAAATCCCAAATATTCCAAATATTCCCAAAAGCCTAAAAAAATTAGGAACAGGCCATTTCGATTGGTCAATCCTTTTTTGATGATTTTCCTTTCTGATATTTTCAAAATAACGATTTTGCTTCTCATGGGCAAATTGTCTTGAAAAATTTCAAAAAAAAATTTAGAAAAATTTCAAAAATTAGGAAAGGGGCCATTTCGACTGGTCGATCCTATTTTTGATGAATGCCCTTCCAATCTTCTCAAAATGACGATTTTTCCCCTTATGGGCAAATTATCTCGGAAAAATTCAGAAAAATCTCAGAAATTAGGAAATGGGCTATTCCGACTGGCCAATCCTATTTTTGATGATTTCCCTTCCTGATTTTTCAAAAATGATGATTTTGGCCTTATGAGCAAATTATCTTGAAAAATTCCAAAAATTTCAAAAAATCCAAAATTAGGAAACAGGCCATTTCGACTAGCCAATCCTATTTTTAATGAATTTCCTTCCTGATCTTTTCAAGTGAAGATTTTGTCCCTTATGGGCAAATTGTCTCGAAAAATTCAAAAAATCTCAAAATTAGGAAACGGGCCATTTCGACTGACCAATCCTATTTTTGATGAATTTCCTTCCTAATCTTTTCAAAGTGATAATTTTGCCCCTTTTGGGCAAATTGTCTCGAAAAATTCAGAAAAATCTCAAAAATTAGGAAACGGGCCATTTTAACTGGCCAATCCTATTTTTGATGAATTTCCTTCCCGATTCTTTCAAAATGACGATTTTTCCCCTTATGGGTAAATTGTTTCGAAAAATTCAGAAAAATCTCAAAAATTAGGAACGGGCCATTTCCTAGCCATCTTATTTTTAATGAATTTCCTTCATGATCTTTTCAAAATGAAGATTTTGCCCCTCATGGGCAAATTGTCTCGAAAAATCCCGAAAAATTCTCAAAATCTCAAAAACTAGAAAACGGGCCATTTCGACTGGCCAATCCTATTTTTGATAATCTTCCTTTCTAATCTTTTTGAAATGACGATTTTGCCCCTTATGGACAAATCATTCCGGAAAATTCTCAAAATTCTCAAAAATTGCAGGAGATGGGAAACAGTCAATTTTGACTGGCCAAACCCACATTTTGTGACTTTAACTCCCATTTCCTCATGAAATGATAGTTTTACCCCTCATGAGTAAATTGTCTCCAGAAAATTAGAAAATATAATTCAGAAAAATTTCAAAATTCGTGAAAATAAGGAATTGCCACATTCAACTGGTTTGACCGGATTTCACTCCCTAAGTCTTGAAAAATAATCATTTTGTCTTTCTGGTCAGTTTGACCTAAACTTTTCCCAATCATCCCAAATGTCTTTTCATGAAATAAAATGGCACCGAAAGAGCGTTAGAGTAATCTAGCGTAACCAAGTCCCCGATCTCATTTTCTCTGGTTCGCAGAAATAAATTAGCTCACCTGCTAATTTATTTGGGTTTCTAATCGACCTACCAAGAACAATTAGTGGCGACTCCAAATTTTAAAATCATTTAAACAAAAACCAAAGTTGCGATTCGGTAGGGCTTGGGAGGGTCTGCGTTAGGTTAGTTAAGCTAATTAACCAGATAATCTATTCACCCGATGGAAAATTAAATAAATTTCTTTCGGATCGCAATAGCTTGGTGACTCCGCTATGGAATTTTTCTTAATTTTTGAAAAAAATTTAAGAACTTAGAGGACTTAGGCCTGAAAATTTTCATGAAAATTCATTTGGTTTGACAATTGGTTGGATTCTAATCTTTAGGTGTTAAATGGTCTTGCAGGATTGGGGTTGTAGGGGTGGAGTGTTTTGGCTAACCCTTTATTTTGCAGACTTGGTGTGTGAGAATTGTAATTTAATTTTGGAATTATTTAAGTAGTGTTTGCATTTAATTGTTATGCTTGATTAATCGCTTTAGCACTACATCACACACGTCCCATGGCCGGACCTGGGCCACTAGTTTTAGGATGGTATTATGATTTGGTTCTAGCGTTCGGCATGAGATTACGTCGAAAGTTAGTTCAGATTCAATTCCGAGCCTCTTTTCAAAAATGGGTTTTAAAAGTTAGGCCTCAGGCTTGGTAGGATTACCGAAGCGGGGGTTATAATTTTTTGACTTGAGCAGCCGAAGTGGAAAGGCCAGGCTAATCCTGGTTATGTCGTGGGATCATGGCTAATCTTGATTATGTGCATGAGATTGTCGCATTGCCGTAAGTCTTTCGCTTCAATTTGTGAGCCTTTAGGGTAGATAGGCTAGGATTTAAACTCATGATTTATGTGCATGTCATGTGATTAGCATTTTTTCAAGGTAAAAGTAAGTTCTCTAACTTTGTCTTGTATTTATTTTTCGGTCGGTCCATGTTAGGTGTTAGTCAAATTTTGAACTTAACATCGTGGTCATTCTTTCAAAAGAAAAAAAAAATAAAATCAAATTGGTGTGCTATTTCTAAAAAATGAATGCAAAAAAAAAACCCTTAGGGGATTTTATTAACAAATGAAAAATTTTGTCACAGTTTTCCTTAATACTTCAATGGACACAAGATTTCTTGACAAATTTATCCTTGAAATTTCGTTATGATAAAAGAAAAAGATTCTTTCGAGAAATTTGCTAAATGTCAAAGGACTTTGTCACATTTCTTCTAAGTTATAAAATCTACAAGAAAATTCTTTCTAAAGAAATTAACCTATGTTTTTCTAAAAAAAATTTCTCTAATTTCTCATAAAATGAAGAAACGAAATTGGACTAATCTAGGAGTCATGGACCGACCTCTCTTGGATCACATACTAATTATTTCCTTTACTTTTGCAGAGAATCATAGGTACCCCGGACAGGAGCAAAATTGGGCTCATCGATAATAATATGGCAGGAATGACCTCGAAGGATGCGAAAGGATGGGAAATTGTCGATGCCTTAACCAATAACCCTAGGGGCAAGCGAAAAGATTGATCCTCCCAGAGTTAGAAACATGTTAATTAGTGGGCATGTACGGCTATATATTTTGATGCGGCGGTGAATGTATCCGGATCAGGCACGGGGCATTCTTAATGTATTGAGCGTTCTTGTATTTTTGCTGAAAAAGCATAGATTGTATAATTGGAACCCATAAAGCAAGTACATTAACCCGACCTTGCAGCGCCTTTCTAATTAAATCAACCAAAGGCTTACCTTTTAGTTTCCTTGGATTCGAACACCGTGAAGAATTTTGGAGGACCAACGCTTTATTATTGAGCATGGCCCATTGATATTTCTGCCAACACAAATAAGTAAACGCCGAAAGAGATAGCATGACCGAGTAGGGCACGCAACAGGTGGCCTAGTTCATTATTAGCACACTGACCGAGTGGTTACAGCTGTATTAATTTACACGACTGGTCATGGGTCTCACTGTGACCGGGGGGGCCACTGCCAAATCCTTTTTCCGTGTCCTCAATATCATCATCAGAGGGGAGTGATGGAATCTCGCCTTTATCTGTTATACTATATGCCATCATCTTATGGCCACTATCTGTTAAGATAAGACAAGATTGAGGCAATCCTACCAGTTGAGGCAAAGATACGTTCACTGTGTATTTTCTCGAAAGCACGATTGATAGAGGCGGATTCGATCCAGCAAGGCAAATGACCTTACCCTGCGAAGATTATGGCCAACAGTCCCTCTTCCAGAAAGGAAGATTGCTCCGAACTATGGCAGCTCATATGGCGTGAAGAAGGTCCTCCTAGAAGGTGCTCTGATCCTAACTAAGATGGATGGTTGTATAAACCCTGATTTTGTAAGAAAAAGAAGAGGTGGCAAACAATTAAAGCACAAACATGTGAAACTTTTCCTTAATTCCATTCATCAACAAGTTTTACAACCACTCACTAGAGAGGAAAAGTAAAGCCAAATTGAGCCCTAATGAGCATTACAAAAGAGCTCAACTGGCTCTCCATGAGATTAATGTTCTACCTACACTAAGCAACTTGGGATTCGAGATCTGCAAGCTTGAAGAACAGTCGGGTATATTTCTCTTTGTGCCTGGCTGCATTAACCTCATGATGTTTCAACGGCAAATTTCAATTCTCGATCAAGTCTCTCTCGAAAGCTATATCCGCCGTTAGATCGTCGAGCCTCTCCTCTAGCCATTTACATCTGAACTTCATCATAATATCACTCGGATCATGCTCAAAGTAAGTCTGGTTCAAAGCTAGGGGGCTCCACTAGCTTCTCTCTCTCGTGAACCAACATCGAGACCCGTTCATTAACAGACTTGACGGCCTTCTTGTATCGGGTAACCGAGTATTCTGCAAGCTCTAGGCATTCAGATCGATCCTAGTAGCGAGCCTTCACGAAGCGGGCTAAGATGACTATTTTGTAAGTATTCCGGCAGCCCTCCAGAAAGTTAATGAAGACATGTGAAAATGCTATGTATTCCCTCTCCAAGTTGGTACCTTCGATTGAAGAGGCATTTACTTCCCTGAACAGACCGAGGATCTCGGCTTCAACACTCGGATGATGGGCTATATAAATATAGCCTCAGCTAAGAATTGATAAAGTCATTCCATTTGAGCGTAACTTCAGCCGGAAGATATGCGTAGGAAGATTGGCCATTATCGTTGAAATGATAGAAGAGAGAATGAAGACCAACGAGCAGAATATGAAAGATAAGACGAGAGAAGTGAAGCAGACGATTGGAATGCGAAGATAATAATCTACTTCGAGTTAAATATTGATTTCACAGGGGTAGTCTCTATTGGTAAGATTTTCCTATCTGCCATCCCCTTTTGGTGTCACCTCTGTTGGCTCGAATCCCCGTTAGTCTATAATCTCAAGCCGAGAGAATTCCAAATCTTTGCAATAAAGTTTGAGGTGATGTCACTGCTTTGAAAAAGAAGTAGAAAAAAATAACTTGAGTGGGAGACAAGGTAAACTTTAGTGGAAAAGAAGAGAAGACTTGTCTTCATTTGTAGACAGAAAAAAGAGCTCGCCTGCAAAGCCGACGCTTAAGACAGGTGGAAGAGATAATAACAGGAGCCCTACACTATGAAAAGATGAAAAAGACAAACCGAGCAGAGACATGATAAGAAGGCTGAGAAAGACAGAATTCTCGGGGGAAGCAATCAACTCTCAATCCATGCCTAAATTTTAAAGATGCATTCTTCTGGTAACTTCC
>JAGVVM010021091.1:0-17887 GCA_019149425.1 Psidium friedrichsthalianum | reverse complement strand
TTTGGACTGATGGTGCTCTAAAACAAAAAAAAAAAAAGAGAAAAGAAAGGGGGGGAAATGATCGACAAGATGGGATATGAAGTCAGACTTGTCAGAGTCACTAAGACAATTCATGAGGCATATTTTGCCCAGCTACATCTTACAAAGATGGGCAACAAATCCGAATTGGTTAGTTTTGATCTCCGACCTTCAATGCCATCAACATTATAGTAAGATGCGAGGTACTCAAGAGCGACGATTCATGAATTATTCCTGAAGAGCATGCAATTTAGAAGTTGAAAGCTCCACCATGTTGAGGAATTGATGGAATCCACGACTAGGAACCCTTCTCAACGGCTGATTCAAGTCATTTGTAAAGATATGAGGATAATTGTCTTTGGCTTTCGCCCTCGGACTAAGCAGAGACGTGGGATATTTGATGCCCTGATGAGATGGATCAAGCCAGCTGGACTATGGGATCTTTATGCCATCCAAGTTCAGAAACACTAATCCCAAGTTGCGTTTGTTGAAAGAGTGTTTTCGTCTTATTGAAAAAAAAAAGATCTCTCTGTGCATCAATGAGTATAGTAGAAGATTGTCCATTCACGGTGGCTAATGAGTTGTGGAGAATTAGTAGTGTGAAGGCAAACTATTCATTTGCCTTGATTGTTCCAAAATCCATCGGTAATGAAGAATTCTTCAGGCTTCAAATTTCCGAGCAAGGGACAAGGGCAGCGCTTGCACAATCTTCCCAACCTCGTTTGGTCTCATGATGAATGTGAGGAGCAACGTGGACCTTTCTTTTGAGTAGAAAAAAAAACACATGGAGATGGAGAGGCACATGGAGATGGAGGATCAACGTGGATGAAAAGTTTGTAGCTGCACTTCGCTCAAACCTTTCTTTTGAGCAGAAAATCGCATGGAGATGGAGGTGCAAATCAAAGGAAAAAGGAGCTGGATCCATGGTGGAATTGGCAACAAAAGAATACTCAAGAGTAGGAGAAATCGCACAGTCAGTTCTTGATGCAAGTATCAGAAAAATGCAAGCCAAAAGGGACCATCTATTCGGCCATAATTGATGGTGTACTCAATATAGTTCATGGAACAAATAAAATCGTCAATGCCATTTGTGATGACGACGACATCAGAGCGGTGTCATTTGTTGGTTCCAATACGGCTGGCATGCACATATATTCAAGAGCATCAGCCAAGGGAAGACGTGTTCAATCAAACATGGAGACTAATGCCATGGTCTTGTCCAATGCAAGTGTTGATGCAACTTTAAACACTTTAAGTTGCTGCTGATTTGGTTTTGCTGGACAAAGATGTATGGCACTCGCACATTGGCTTTCATTGGAGGATATGGACCGAACAAATCACCACATGTGCAACACAAAATGAATCACTCACTTCAACTCATCATTCACTTCAACTCATCATTCATTTCAGCTCATGTGAACAAAGAGGAAAGAAAACAAAAGCAAAGCAAGAGGCCCACGAATTGCATAAGAAATGATAGAATGGGGGGAGGTTCTTTCTAAAGAAAGAGTTCCGGTTTTGTTAAAAGGAAAGGGAGCTCATACATGTGCGTTTCCACCCTCATTGTGCCTAGGCTTTCGGCAAAAGCAAGACCACTCAAGACAGAAGAATAGAAGAAAGATGGAAAAGCTGATGGAGAAATGCAAAAGAAGGACCATTTGGTGTAATGGTGAGTTGTATAAGATTCTTGCACATCTTAAGGGAGGTTGAACTCCACTCACGACCATCTTCAAGGGGCCAAAGCTGGAATAGAAAAGCAAGAAGGCTGCTTTCCACCAAGAGGATGATGATGGCTACATTAAGAAAATGGGAGGAGAGGAGTACAAAAGGGTCACGAGATGGAGTTCAAATGGACCGAAAAAAATTGTGCAAAAAAAACGGCATTTCCGACCTTGATTCCAAATCTGTCTTAAGCTGAGATTCACGCTCCCTCCAGCCCTCAATTGCGTGTGGTCCAACCTTTTTTTTCTTGCTGCCATTTACCTTTGTTCAGCTCAAGACAAGAGCGTGGCTGCTCCCTTTGCTGTGTTGGTTTCCATCCCAGCTCAATAGAAAAACCTTGCTGCCGTTTGTTTTTTTTTTCAGCTCAAGACAAGAAGAAAGAGAGGTCTTTCTCACATACAAGAGAGAAAAGCCATTCAGAATTCTGAGAGAGAGGGGAACTTCTACTGAACAAAAGAGATCAGAGAGGGAAAGAGAGAGGGCAACCGAAATTTCCTTTTTATTAAGACATCCCCAAGTTACTTCTGACCTGGCGAAGACCCCCACGAGTTGCTGCTTTTCACTCCAACGTTTGCCCTGCTGCAAGCCGACGCCAATCAACCATTGCTGCCCGTTGAAACTGCTGCACCTTCTCTGTCTTGTTGCCCAGACCAGACCGCCAGATTTGTTCACTTCATCATCTGCCGTTATTTGAAAACCGTTTAGCTGCTGTCCAACACTTGGTCCAGCCCAAGTCAGCTCAATTTTTATCGACGAATCAAGGTAAAACTTTCATGTTTTCATTCGCTCGCTTAGTCGATGATTCATACATGATCTTGCTGATTTCTACTCTTTCGCGATTCCTTGCATGATGTAGTTTCATTTGGAATATGGTTTCGCCATTGGTCGTGTCCGAGGAATCAAGTAATGGATTGTCAAAACCTCCTCGCGAAATGCTTTTTTTTTTTTTTCCTTGATGAAAACTTAAAACTAGGTGCTTGAAGTCGAACGCGAGAGGGTCTTGGGAGTGATTTTTCTTTGATCTAATACATGACTTCGCTGTGATTTTAATTTTTGGGATTCCTAGTATGTTATAGTTTGTGCTGATATTTTATTTTGCCATGTCATGCATATTAATGTTTGCATATTTTGGACTCCATGTCTTCATCCATTTTTGCACATATCACAATCACATGTTCACGTCGCATTTTATTTCTACTAAGTCATTTTTGCATGTCATTAGTATGGTACATAGGAGCATTCATGTTAGGCTAGTTTAAGCTGCATATTAAAATACCCAAATAAATATTGCATTTTTGTCTACTCTAATAATAATTCGCATGCCATAACTTGTTTGCTATTTCAGATTTCTTATGTCATTACATATAGTTAGGATATGTCGTCTTTATATATTTTAAATTAATTAGTTAAATTTGCATATAGGGCAAGAAAGACTTTAATTTTGCATGCCTCGCATTGCATCTTCACATTTATTCACGCCATTGCATTTAGTTTAACTCACGCATTGTGTCCAGTTAATAAAATGAAAATCCAAAAATTTGCACCTTTTAACCCCATGTGAAAACTCATCAAATTGCCAAATTGAACTCTTTTCATGAAATTGGTACCGAAAGGGCGTTGATAGAAATATTAGCGTAACCAAGTCCCCGAACTCATTAATCTTTGGTTCGTAGAAATAAAGTGGTTCTCCTGCCATTTTATTTAGGTTTCTAATCAACCTACCAATAATGATTAGTGGCGACTCCAAGAATAACATTTGCATGAAATTGAACCTAAGTTGCGAATTGGTAGGACTTGGGAGGGTCCGAGTTAGGTTAATTGAATAGTTAGTCTAATAATCCATTAGCCTAATGATTTTTAGGTCGCGACAGATATCAAGTCTAAATCATTCCCAAGAAGAAGAAATTTTACGACACAAGCCTGAATCATTCATTCCCAATTACCAAATCTTAGACCAATCATGTTCTCTCAAACACATTTATCTCTCTCTCTCTCTCGCCTGAACAAATGAAGGGAAAAATCTTAGCTGCGCCAGCTAATGCATCTTATTGGGCCTTAAGCTTTAGGCCTGCGACCCGAGTCCAAAAACAGCTAAAAGAATCGGGTCAGGCCCAAAAAACCTTTTTTTTTTTTTTTGAGATTCAGTATGTGTAAGCCCTAGGGTTTTATATAGGAAGCGATATAAAGCTTCTCTCAGTTGAAAGATCGCTCAGCTCAGTTGTCGGCTCATCTCTTAGTCGATCCTTTTTCGGTTGATTCACGTTGGATTTGCTTGGATTCATTTCGGGTTCGAATCTGTTGCTTTGCTCTGTTTCTATCCTGATCGTTTGAAAGTTTCGTCATTTGTCGCGTCGTTCGATCTGTTTCGCTGATATCAAGCTCAATCTGTGAATGGCTTTTGCCAATCTGATTGGGACATTAATGTCGTTGATGCGAGGGGGTGTTCTCTTCACGAATCACGGTGTCTGGTTTTCCTGCCGAATTTAGTATGTTGGAAATGCTACGTGTTGTTTTCGCTCGAACTCTTGTGTCGAATTATTGTTTATGTGGGTTGATAAAAGGTTTGTGGGCGAGGCAATGTTGGAATAAACTGTTCCATCTTCTTGGGCTGAGGAGCTTATCGGGTTCTGATTATTATCTGATTGTACTACTTGTGAGATTTGTTCGCGATGTAGAATTTTGTTGTCTAGTATGTGAAGGTTTAAGAATGTGGATGCCCTGAATGGGGATTGTAATTCTGAATTCAGACATGATTCTTGTACTTCAAATGAGATTTACTTGGATTTCAGGCAGTCTAAGAATTTTCAGCTTATATAAGCTGTTGGTTGACAAAACGTAAAAGTGATGTCGATTAACACACTATTGTTTGGTTTAATCCCTTATTATGTCATTCTTTTTCTTATGTGAAAATGGTTATTCTGGATTGAAACTATTGTTTCAGCAATGTGGAAGATCGTGTGATTATGATATTGAGTTATCTGAATTTCTGAATAGTAGAGGTATCAAATGGGTGGGTCGGGTCGAGTTTAGGTCGAGTCGAATATGGTTCGACCCATATTGACCCATTTAACCCGTTTTGACCTATTTTCATACAGTATAAATTTTATGACCCATACCCGACCCGACCCATATTATTTAAATACTTATATATTTAATCAAATCATGAAATATTTGTTCCATGAAATTGAAAAATGTAAAAAAACTGTTTCGCCAACCGCCGCCGCCACTGCGGCCCCCCCGCGCCGCCTGACGCCGTGGTGGCCCGACCACCGCTCGTGGTTTGCTTGTCGTCTGTCTGCCCGCCCGCCCGTTGTTGGATTGCTCCATGAGCAAAACAACACAAATATCCGCAAGGCCATATATATATAATGTCTAAAGCAACACAAATATCGCATTTTATTAATTGAGAGCTGTTTGCCCGTACGGGGTTGAACCGGACAATTCAAAGTCTCCGCACCTCTCGATTTCTGCCCCTCAAGTACGTATAGACGACCAAATTTTTGTCTATCCAGTCATCTTCTGGTGGTGCTCTCTGTTTGTACATGAAAGCGGAACTTCTCGACACCAAATCGAAGAAAAAAAATCAAATGATCGATTCAGTCAGGAGATGGAGCTGTGTTCATTCCTTCCGATGAATTCAACGCACCAATGGATTGTGCAATGAAACTTGTACAAGTACTGCATAGAAGAATCATACAAGATGGAGGCACCCCAGAGTCACCTACCGCTTCTTTTGTTTTCTTTTGGATGTAGAGGATTGTATGAAGCAAAGTTGCAGGCTTGTGAAACATAAATTGTGTTTGGTTCAGCAATGGCCTCATGTGTCCATAAAAAGTGAACTAAGACTACTCGTGTCCGTGTGCGTTTGAAATAGTTTCTTGAATCTACGTAGATCCACTAATGATCTGGCGACAATGGGAGATCAGGTAGGGGGCACAGGCAATGAGTGGCAGGGTGGTGAGCGAGTGCGGTGGTTGGTGGCGGCGCGCGTGGTGGTCGATGGCGGGCAATGATGGCAAGGCAGGTGGTGGCGGCGGCAACGAGGCAGGCAGTGGCGACGGGATGATGGCGACGGGCGAGGGGGCCGAGGCTTAGAAAGTTATAGCCCATTTACAATGAGTGTTTGGAAAGTTATAGCCCACTGGTCAAAAATGGGTCGAAAATGGGTTGAGCTAAAACCGATTACAACCCATATTTGAATAGGCTTTATAAGCTTAGACCCATATTTGACCCATTTTTTAAATTTATTGAACCTATATATGACCCAAGTGTATAAAAGTGAATTAAAAAGTGGGTCAATGACCCATATTGACACCTCTACTGAATAGGCACTGTAAACCAGTTTTAACATTGTGTAGACTGAACAGACAAATTGGCTGTGCTTTTTGTGAATGTGTTTGGATCATAATCTGTCAAGTATTTACAGTCTAATAGTTTTTGCTGATAACATATATATCTCAGAGACATCTTAACCTTAAAAGCTTTGTCTTTTGTCCTTTTTAGGTAAGTCATGGTTAAACATGACAATGTTGTGCCAAGTGGGCACTTCAGAAAGCACTGGCAAAATTACGTCAAGACCTGGTTTAACCAGCCTGCAAGAAAAGCTAGGAGACGCTTAGGTAATTGAATTACTTCCTTTATATAGAAGTGATGCCATTTATTGCCATTCTTATTCTTGGAGCATTCTGATGTTCTTTATTTTGTGCCCAGCTCGGCAACAGAAGGCTGTGAAGATTTTCCCGAGGCCAACAGCGGGTCCACTCCGACCAGTTGTCCATGCTCAAACCGTGAAGTATAATATGAAGGTCGGGGCTAGGAAGGGATTTTCTCTTGAAGAACTTAAGGTATAGTCACAATGAGTAGTTTGTTTGAATGGTTCCTTTGTCATGAAGAATCTTCATTACCTTGTTAAGATAATTTTTCAGTGTTGATACAAGTAAAGTGAATAGATGTGATCATCCAGCCCTTTCAAAGTTTGTGACGATGACATTCAACTATCATTTGAGTTGCTGGTCCGCTTAATAATTCTGTCAGTTAGGAAATTGCTCACTGCCCCTTTTGGATCTTTATAGCCCAAATCTTGAAGCATCATGAGGAGATAGGCTATTTGTACATCATTAACATCATTTTCACCATAATTTTGCGTAGGAAGCTTTATTAAAGCCCCTGTACTCTTTTACTGGCATATATAACTACCTGTGGCCAAAGTCACATTCGGCTATTCAAGCGGCCGCTTTCAAGTAGACTTGCACCGTTATCTTCATTTACCTAACTAAACAAAATTTGGGACATCTGTTCTCTTTTGTAACTTTTTGTTGCTGTTATCTTCTTTTTTTGCATGTTTGTGCACTGTGGTTTGGTATTACCACATTTTTCTCCCTTATTTTGATGATAACTAAACGGCTCCCCTGATTGCTCTTTCTTCAAGGATTTCATATTACAATTTCCAGCATTTTGTTCAAGCCTCGTGCTTAACTTGCATTTTGTATGTCTCAGGCAGAAGGCATCCGGAAGAAATTAGCTCCAACAATTGGAATTGCACTTGATCATTGACACAAGAATCGCTCGCTGGAAGGTCTTCAAGCTAATGTGCAGAGACTGAAGACATACAAGGCAAAACTAGTTGTCTTCCCAAGACGCGCACGGAAATTCCAGGTAAATCGACAACTTAAAAATGTTTATTGACTTTTCTAAATCCCTGTTCTCGTTGAAAACATCTCATCTTCCTTCTACCTGCAGGCTGGGGATTCTCCTCCAGAAGAGCTTGCTAATGCAACTCAAGTCCAAGGAACTTACCTGCCTATTGTAAGAGAAAAGCCAGCAGTGGAACTTGTGAAGGTCACGGATGAGATGAAATCGTTCAATGCATATGCCAAGCTGCGAGTGGAGCGCATGAACCAACGTCATGTTGGCATGAGGATGAAGAAGGCCGCTGAGGCTGAGAAGGAAGAGCAGAAGTAGTGAGCCGGTTTGGGGTTAATTTTCTTGGTGGGTAATTAACATTTTAGCCATAGGAGGAATTCAAATTAAATGAGTATCGTTTTGCTTTATAGTTTCATGCTTTTTTGGTACCAGTTTGAGCAAGATATTCAGAAGACCTCGGTCGTGAGAGTTCCATCTGTGTTTTGACATTCTTTTTTTCCCCTACGTTTTAATTTTTTTCAGACTCCCCCCGAGCAGATAATTAGATTGCTTTTGGAAGTGAAATTTGTGGAAATTTTCAGTGAGACTTGTCACTGTGAATATGTGGAAGACCACAGTGTACTTCGAGCTATATTTTGTTACGTGCATTTCGACCGCATCGATTACAGTCAGATCGTGACGTATGGAAATCTTTTACCAGCGTACATTTTTTATCTTTTTTGGGACAGACCCTTAGGCCTTGCTTGATTGCAATGAATGGACTCAAGAGACATGAAAGTAAGATTACACCTCCTCTTGTGTCGTTTCGCAACATTCCTCGCTTTTGATCTAACGAACCTCAATTTCTCTTAGGGCCTTTGACCTACCTCTAGGCATAAACCCCCACGTCGAAATGGCCAAGTTACCCTTCCTTGAAAATCATTTTTTTAGCATATTGCTTAAGGTTTTAGGTGATTCGGTTTTAGATGCTTTGGACCTTTTTAGCGTTTTTTTGGGATTTTGGGGCTTTTTTATTTTTGGGCCTTCATAGGTAAAACTCAAGTATGGTTTTGGTAGACTATAAAGATATGTAAATAGTTATTTGGTGAAGGGTAAGGGGCGGCTGTCATCAGTTTGCCTAGAAATGTTTGAGTGATTGAAGAACAAAACAGACACTTGCTCGAAGGGTCAAATCGGATCAGCTCGTCGTGGCGCAGTTGGCTCTTCCCCGACTACCTGGCCACCTCTCCTCTCTCCCTCTTCAACGCCTTCACTTGCTATACCATCACCTCCCTCCGTGGAATTGCCCTCGCTGATATCTTCTTGTTCGGCCCAGCCCACTTCTCCTCACGCCGAGTGGTCCTCCATCCTCTCACCATTCTCCCCTCGGCTCCTTGCCCATTGACTCACTCTGCAAGGTTGTGGTCATGTACAAGGGGGCGGATTCCTGTGTACCGCACCATGGAGACCGGAGGGGAGAAAGACTCCGGCTTAGATTCGACCCCCGTCTCCCAATGGGAGAGAGGGGCGGCCTCAAGAGTAGCCAGTACAAGGACACCCTTTTGGACAGCCACACGTTGGCCATAGTGTCCTGATGTAGCGACTGTGACACTATTCTAGATTTCGCTTTTGCAACCTCAAACCCAAGATGTACTTGGTTAATGGGGGTACAAGAAGAACCGCGAGGAGGAAGATGCCTCGCGTCCCAAGACTCCAGCTTTCGATGTCTATAAGCCCATGCCCGCATGAGCCTGGGATAGGATGGAATGCCCTATCGGTGGTAGAGGTATTAAAATGGATTGAAAATCTGTATTCAATATATATTAGTCAAGTTTTAATAAGTGGATTATCAATAAATTTGAGTTGTAAAACTCTCTTACGCGTGAATTGTAATGCGTTTGTCTTAAAACCCATAGAAAATATTAGGTAGTCCTTCCGTGCCAACTCATCTCTAATCCACTTCACCAATTGGTCGACACTTGTCATATGTGGCTCACGGTTCAGATTGTGCTTGGAAATTTCATCATTGAGAAGAAGAGGAGGTGATTCTTGCATTAAAGAATGGGTTGAAATATCTATTGATATTTTTACAAAGAGTATTTTATGCACTATGATCCAGTCAATCACTACCCAGAGCATTACTCACCAAAATTGCGAAGATATATCATAGTTTTCCATATATTTCTCGAATTTTGTCATGTTGCCCCACACAAGTTTTTCGGCCCATGTCTTTTCTTTGAGCTGGACTTCTAGTGGGCTATCAGGTCCATCTGAAAATGGGAGTCAAAAATGCAGAAACTGAACAAATCACACGTCCCAAGACTAGAGCGGTGTCACTGGACAAAAACCAGGACATGTCAATTCTAGGTTGGGGGAGAGAAATAGCGACAAGACGATCAAGAAAACAACGTTTGGAAGGCCACACTATAGACTTATCCAATGAGTTAATCACTAGACAGCTATCAAGTCCCGGTTGACGCCGAACTCGGTCAAAAATCACTTGAAAGTGCCCATGTATCACAAACTAGTTTAATAGCAATCCGATTACGATCACGGGCGTGCTTAAAAGCGCATCTTATGTAATAGAATCAAACCGTAATTTTCCCGACACTGAAAATTATTCGGGCACTCGTTTTTTGGGGTTAAAAATAATGTATCTCATTCATTTTTAGTAGATTTTGTTAGTGTAATAATTTTAGGTGATTGTGAGTATAATGTAATATTATTTCAAGATGCGCGGGGATGAGGCTCCACATGGGCAGTGCTACTTGTAAGCATGTTAGCCACGTAAGGTGGCGGTCCCCCTCTGCATACTGGGACAGAAACAAAAAAAAAAGTTTGTCTGTTTCGGTTTGTCTGTCGAAATGTTCTTCTTGACTTGGGTAAACGACGTGACGTGTCTAGATATGACAAACTGAAATTAATTTCATTGACTGAATATTCAAAGGTTCCGGCATCTCCGGGCGACTCAACACTTGATGGGGAGTGTCGTGATTTTCAAGTAACGATCGGACATAGTTCTTTTTTTTTATTTTATTTTTTGTGTCAAAAGGATAATAGTTACTTAGCAAGACCTATCTCGTCCATTATATGTAAAAGTTGTGTTTTTCATAAAACATTACCATTCGTTAATATAATGTGTCTTTCAATATACTTCTAAACGAATAGTGTCTTTCGCGTTCAAATTAAGATTCGATATATTTATTTTTAAGTTCTTATCATATAAAAAAAATGCAGAATGTGCACATAAATAAAACTTTTCCTATTAAAAAACTTCCTTTATTGTTACGAGAAAAGAACACACCCGCCGTGTGACCTTTAATTCATAAGACACTTTTTCACATTTAACTTAAAGCAAATTAAGCACACCCGTTCACGTTTCCTCCTTTAATATATGTAACATCTCAATTTTCATCGCTCTTTTGAATTACTATCTAATTTATTCTTGGAAAAATTCCAAAAAAATCATAAACCTATTATATTTATACCAATTCAGTTTTAAACCTTTCAATTGGCTCAATTTAGTCCTAAATCTTTAGCATTTTGTGCCAAATTAATCCATAAAATCGCTGACGTGAACATTAATCGTTCCACATGGTACAACCAACACTAACGTGGACATTAAAAATTTTAATCATATTTTTTCTCCTTTTTCCTTTCATTTTGGCAGGCAACCATGGGTCAAATATAGGTGATGGCCACCTCGCCCAAAGCTAGTGGGATCGCTAAGGCCCTAGGCGAGGTCATCGTGTCCTCATTATCTATAGGTGAGACAGCCCTTACCTAGGTCTGGCGAGAGCTTTCGCGACCTCGACCTCGGCTGGCATGGCTGCGTAGCCTCGATCATGGGCGAGGTTGAGAACATCCTCACCCAAATCTGGTGAGGGCCTTCGCGGCCTCGATCACGGCCAGCAGGCGAGGCCGCAAAGTTCCTTGCTCATATATGGCAATGCTCGGCGAGGACTTGCGGGCCCTCCCCTAGTGGCCGGCTCTCGTCGACCAAAATGAAAAGAAAAAGGAAAGAAAAAACATATTAAAGACTTAATTTTTTAAAGTTACTTAACAATGCCCACGTCAGTGCCACGTAGGATAGCCAGCATCCTTGTCAACGATTTCTGATCAAAATTGGCCAGATGGACTCAATTGGTACAAATGCAAAAAGTTTAAGACTAAATTGATCTAATTGAAAGATTATAAGTAAATTGATACTAATACAATAAGTTTAGGACTTTTTCAGTACTTTCAATTTATACTTCCGTGATTTATTTGTATCTAATAAATGTTCCTACTTACTTACTCATTTCAATATCTTTATCTGATGATTCGGAGTGCACATCCATCTATTTCAATAATATCCTCTTACCTTTTACACTGTTGTTTTTATTGTGATGATTTATTTTTATATTTTGTTTGTTAAAATGATTTTTTACACTGGAAAAAAAATCAATGAATTCATCAAAAGTTTAATAGACACCTAATTCTTGCATTTATATGATTATCATGAGAAAATCTTCCGTTTCCTCGTCTTTTAAATTGAATAAGTATAGTAATTCATTAACACTGAAAGTAAAAAAATAATAATAATAATAAAAGAATCTTAAAACCATGCTCAAGAAAACTTGATGTTTATGAAGTTTTAGAAAAATACGTGGTCTTGACGAGTGCAACGCAAGTTATGTTTTGCTAGCATCTCTCAATAACTGTTAAACATTGAACTATTCCTTGTTATGTCATAAAATAACAAACTATCTTATTTGGTTTTGCTGGTTACACAAATTGATTCGGTCAAAATACCTTGAACTTATCCCGCTAAATTTATGACTTACTATGTAGATTAAGCTAAAATATCATCATAACCCTTGAACCCCGTCTGCTAACAACCACACGCTGGTGATACTTGGGTTTGTCCAACTGGCTTGTCATGAGGAAGAAAATTCTTTGCTGGGGAAAAAAAAAATTTTTTCAAAAAAAATGAAAAAGAAATGGAAAAAAGGAACCATGAAAAATACTGGCAATGAACGGCGGCACAAACGAGAAAAAAAATTGCGAATTTTAAAAAAAGCGTTTGACTGATGATGAAAAACTTCTCGAAAATCTTTTTCGAGAAAAAAATCGTATGTTAATTAAAAGAAATGGAAATCAAATAGTAAAGAAAAAGATAGTGTAAAAAAATTACAAATAAGAGAAAAAAAATGAAAATGAAAGAAAAAAAAAAAAAAAAAAGGAAAAAAAAATAATGGGGAAAGGAAACAGAAAAGAAAATGAATAAAAAAAAAAAAAAAATAATGAAAGAAGGGAAAGAAAAAAAAAAGTAAAAAAAAAATCATAAAAAAAAATTCTCTGTCCAAATTGGTCCTTTTTTTTTGTTAATCTTTTCTGTGTGAAAACTATGTGAGATGTCAATCACGAGAAGTGGACCATGCCAATAATACTGGCAATGAAACGGCGAGCACGGCACGAGAAAATTTGCGCTTCCCACGCCATTTTCAATTAAAGCATTTGACTGATGATGCCTTATCTGACGGACTCTTGACTCTCCCCATCATTTGAGAAAATATCGTATGTTCTTTTAGCCTAGTAGATCAAAACTCATCTCTATCGTTCAGCGTGAGTCGTAAAATAGAGTTCGCTTAATCGACAATTAGGATGGATATTATCGACATTGTGTAGTACATTATTGTAAGAAACAATCGTGCTGTCGTGCAAGAGTATTAAAAATCTCAAAGGATTTAAATTTGTTACTTAGTCTTTACACAAATTGCGATATTTATCGACATTGTGTGGTCAAGTTATTTGTAAGAAACAATCCGTGCTGTCATGCAAGAGTATTAAAATCTCAAAGAGGAGCTAGATTTGTTACTTAGCCTTTACACAAATTGCGTTGAATCGCATGATAGCACACATGATATAATTAAGAGAGAAATTATTACTCAAAAGTCAAGATTAAATCATGAATGAAAAATTAGTCTCAAACTTGGGATATCAAATTGTGATGGCTTCAATTGCCGTAGGGAGAGAACAAACATATGAGTGAGTTTGTCAGTGAATGCTCATACAAGAAAGACAAAAAAAAGTTGTCCAAAAAAATTATAAACCTATTTTATGATGATAAATTCAGTCATAAATCTATCAATTGTGCTAATACAGTTATGAATCTTTGAAAACTTGCCAATTTAGTCTAAACCTTTTTGATACTATGCCAACTGACGAGGGTTGGCCACCCTCGCCTAGGGCCGGCGACCTTCACGACCCCTCTTGTGAGGGGTTGTGGCGACCACACCTCATTGGTGAGTTCGATGCTGCTCTGCCCTAACTTTTTTCCCGTTTAGCCTTTTTTAGTATTTTAATTTGATTTACTAAGTTTTGCAAAAAAAATAATGAAAAATGTCACGTATGAGAGGGAAATTAATTTAAAAATACCTTGTTAGTATTTTTTGTTAGACAAATTGGTAACAGAAGCACTCGTTTATATCAATATGATAAGTTTTAGGACGTAATTATACTTTCTGAGAGCATTAGACTGAATTGCACTTTCGTGACAAATTTTATGATTTTTCGTACACTTATCCCATCGACAACATGGGAGCATGTTGCCAATTTCCAATATGTCACCAAAAGAAACGAATGGATCCTGCGTTGAAGGGATGACAAATAATCTTAGATAAAGTAAAATGCCACGCCGCGGCGTTTCTGCCCAAGCAGCTATATTTCCATTGCCAGAGTCAATTGCTGCATATAAAAACCTTCTCCCTTGTGCTCATCTCGAATACTCACTTCAGTAACCTTCGAAAAGAAGAGGCCAGTAAGATTATGGCACCCTTATCATTGTATCTGCTGCTTGCTTGGGTATTTCTAATCTCTCTCTTTCGTACTTCGTTTGCTGAGCAACCATGTCATGCGGATGAGAGCTCTGCCTTACTGGAATTCAAGAGAAGTTTCAGAACCGAAAGAACAGATTGGCGATGCGTTTATCCAAAGGTCCGCTCCTGGTCACGAGATGGAAGTGGAGATTGTTGTTCGTGGGACGGCGTCGAATGTGATGAGGTCACCGGCCGAGTGATCGCCCTCGACCTTAGTAGCAGTTGTCTGTCGGGCCCCATGAGTCCCAACACCACTCTCTTTCGACTCGTTCACCTGGAGTCGCTGAATCTCGCATACAACAGCTTCAACTTCTCCCCAATCCCATACGGCTTCGGCAATCTTTCGAGGTTACAATACCTTAATCTCTCCAAGTCGGACTTTTCCCGTGAAACCCCTCACGATATCTCGCAACTCACCGAGTTAGTTTCTCTCGATTTGTCCACTAATCTTTATTCGGATTGGACCCTTCGTATGCCCAACATGGGCAACTTTGTTCATAATTTGACTGGGCTAAAAGAACTTGATCTTTCTTGGGTGAGCTTGTTGTCACCTTTCCCTCCTGTGCTAGCGAATTTCTCTTCCTTGAGATCACTTGCGCTTGAAGGTTGTGGATTGAGTGGAGACTTTCCGGTCAGCATCTTTCACCTGCCAAACTTGGAAGTCCTTGATATTTCTTTCAATGACAAGCTTTCTGTTTTTTTCCCCAAACTGCATTGGGGTTCTCCTTTGAAGACGTTATCCCTTTCCGTCACCAACTTCTCAGGAGAAATACCCACTTCGATTGGAAATCTTAGTCTCTTGAATCAGTTAGATGCCGAGGATTGCGATTTCTCAGGATCGCTTCCCTCTCATTGGGTAATCTTTTCCATCTCACTTGTTAGACCTGTCAGAAAATAACATTCGAGGACAAATCCCTGTTTCCTTTGCTAACTCACCCAGCTCTCCTCTCTACTGCTCGACAACAATAACTTGAGTGGCCATTTCGAGTGGGTAGTCAACTTGACCAAACTTACCGAGTTGAGCATTTCAGGTAATAGTTCCTTTTTCTTTCTTTTTTTTGGCCAGTTTTTAGGTAATAGTTCAGCAGACGAGATTATTTAACCAAAGAGAAAAATTGAATTTGAATTTAATGAATTGCGATTCTCGGGATGGCTTCCCTCTTCATTGGTAATCTTTTCCCATCTCACTTTGCTGGACCCGCCAGGAATAACATTGGAGGACAAATCCCTGTTTCTTTGCTAACCTCACCCAGCTCTCCTCTCTACGGCTCGACAACAATAACTTGAGTGGCGATTTGGCGTGGGTAATCAACTTGACCAAACTTACCGAGTTGAGCATTTCAGGTAATAGTTTCTTTTTCTTTCTTTTTTTTTTGGCCAGTTTTCAGGTAATAGTTCAGCTGACGAGATTATTTAACCAAAGAGAAAAATTGAATTTGAATTTAATGGATTGCCATTACTCGGGATGGCTTCCCTCTTCATTGGTAATCTTTCTCATCTCACTTTGCTGGACCCGCCAGGAAATAACATTCGAGGAAAAATCCCTATTTCCTTTGCTAACCTCACCCAGCTCTCCACTCTAAGGCTCGGCAACAATAACTTGAGTGGCAATTGGAGTGGGTCGTCAACTTGACCAAACTTACCTGGTTGAACATTTCCGGTAATAGTTTCTTTTTCTTTTCTTTTTTTTGCCAGTTTTCAGGTAATAGTTCAGCCGACAAGATTATTTAGCAAAGAGAAAAATTGAAATTGAATTTAATGGTGTAACCAACGCTCCATTGTCTTATGTCTTTTTTACTCTCTATTTGGTAGGTAATCGGTTTAGCGGTGAATTTCCATCTTCATTTGAGAACCTCAAGCAGTTGACTGACCTCGACCTTTCTTACAACGACTTGAACGGTGATATTCTGAGCACATTGTGGAATCTGAAGGATCTTGAATGGCTTACCCTGGGGTCGCTTAATCTCCATGGCGTTATCGATGCAAATGATATATTTTTAAACTCAAGAAGTTGATAACCTTAGATTTGTCCTTCAACAATATATCTTTCACCAAGTCTTTCGCCAATGCCACTTTATCGCAACTTCACTACTTGCTCTTGGATTCATGCAACTTGACCGAGTTCCCACAGTTTATAGGCTACTTAAGCGTATTGTGGCAGTTAGACCTATCACACAACAGAATCCGAGGGACCATTCCTAGATGGATATGGAACAATAGCAAAGCATCCCTCATGTATATAGATATTTCTCACAATTTTTTAACGGCTTCGAAAACAACCAGACCGATCTTCCTTTGCCAACTTGGAGTATCTTGATGTTAGCTCGAACTTGCTGGAAACAACCCTCCCTGTCCCACCTCCCTCGATCATGCTATACAACATCTCCAACAATTTCCTATCTGGGGAAATTCCAATATCCATTTGTGAACTGAGCTCTCTTGTCGTGCTCGATTTGTCCAACAATTCTCTGAATGGCACACTTCCTCCTTGTTTGGGTAGTATTGCACTTTGATTTATTTGAACCTCGCGAGAAATAAATTCAGCGGCATGATTCCTCGAGTTTACCCCAGTAGATGTGCACTGAAGATGATTGACCTCAGAGAAAACCGACTAGGAGGGATTGTTCCGAGATCTTTAGGAAATTGCGGAATGTTGGAGTATTTGAATCTCGGTGGCAACAAAATTAATGATACATTCCCAATTTGGTTGTCGGAATTGGCCTACCTAAAAGTTATTGGCTTGCAGTCCAATGAGTTCCATGGTCCCATAGAAGGTCATCTAAGCCAGCTTAACTTCACCAGTTTACAAATCCTGGACCTTTCCAACAACAGCTTCGATGGTAAACTTCCTTCCAAGTTATTACAGAGTTGCCGTGCCATGAAGATTATCGTTGGTCAAGATGAGTTGGCATATATGTATACCCATCAATGCTTCGTCTGTCTTATTTTTACACCGACACAAGTATGAGTTTTGCGATGACACTAATGGATAAGGGCACGGAAAGGGAATATCTGAAGATTCCATATAACTTTGTTGCAATTGACCTCTCCAGTAACAAGTTTGAAGGTTTCATTCCTGAACTCATTGGGGATCTAAAGTCACTTCGTATGCTCAACCTTTCAAACAACTTCCTCACTGGTAGTATCCCTCCTTCCTTGGCAAACCTGACGGTGCTCGAGTCCCTAGATCTTTCCAGAACAATCTCATCGGAGAGATTCCACAACAATTAGTCAGCCTCACTTTTCTCGCGGTTTTCAATGTCTCTAACAATCGACTATGGGGACCAATACCGCATGGAGCACAGTTTGACACATTCGGGAGCAGTTCATTGTGATGAATGAGGGGTTGTGTGGAAATCCTCTGCCAAATAAATGCAAAAATGGTGATGACGCTCCACCACCATCTTTCAACATAGATAATGAAGAAGAATCTCTATTCGACTTGGATTGGAAAATCGTGTTGGCTGGCGTTGGAGTTGGGTTTTGGATTGGTGTTGTGCTAGAGAACTTGATCATTGACGAGAAGAGTAGGTGGTTCTTGGACTACTCCAAGAGAATGGCAAAATGATGTCAAAGGGTGAGGAAAGCTCTTACAGACAAGAAAATACGGAGCTAGATACTTTAATGCTCTCTATCTAAGTAGTTTATGAGTAATAGTTATAAAA
>JAGVVM010021090.1:0-44121 GCA_019149425.1 Psidium friedrichsthalianum | reverse complement strand
TTGTCTCCTCCCCCCTCCAAAAAAAAAAAAAAAAACTGCTCAGGTAGGTAATCGATTCATGCGGTGGATTTCCTGTCTTCATTTGAGAACTGAAGCAGTTTGACTGCGCTCGTCCCTTGTCACAACGACTTGCATGGTGATATTCCGGGGCACATTGTGGAATCTGAGGATCTTCAAGTGCTTGACCTGGAGTCGCTTAATCTCAATGGCGTTCTCGATGCAAATGATCTATTCAGCCTCGAGAACTTGGGAACCTTACGATATCCTTCAACAATATATCGTTCACCAAGTCATTCGTCAACGCCAACTCATCGAAGCTTGGCTCCTTATACTTGGATTCATGCAACTTGACCGACTTCCCACAGTTTATAGGCTCCTTAAGCGAATTGGAGTGGTTAGACCTATCACACAACAGAACCGAGGGACCATTCCTAGTTGGCTGTGGAACAATAGCAAAGAATCTATCAATTACGTAGACCTTTCTCACAATCTTTTAACTCTTTGAACAACGAGGCCGACCTTCCTTTGCTGAACTTGGAGTATCTTGACCTTAGTTCTAACTTGCTAGAAACAACTCTCTGTCCCACCTCCCTCGGTCAGCCTATACAACATCTCCAACAATTTCCTATATGGGAAGTTCCAACGTCCATTTTTGAAGTGATCTCTCTTGCCGTGCTCGATTTGTCCAACATTGTCTGAGTGACATGGCTTCCTCCTTTTTTGGGTAGTATTGCCCCTTTGATTTATTTGAACCTCGCCAGAATAAATTCAGCGGCATGATTCTCCCGTTTATCCCGATGCTTGTGCTATTGAAGATGATTGACCTCAGGAGAAAACCGACTAGGAGGGATTGTTCCAAGATCTTTAGGAAATTGCGGAATGCTAGAGTATTTGAATCTTTGGTGGCAACGAAATTAATGATACATTCCCCAATTTGGCTGCGAAGTTGGCCTACCTAAAAGTTATTGGCTTGCAGTCCAATAAGTTCCATGGTCCCATAGAAAGTCATCTAAGCCAACTTAACTTCACTAGCTTACAAATCCTAGACCTTTCCAACAACAATTCAATGGTAAACTTCCTTCCAAGTTGTTACAGAGTTGCCGTGCCATGAAGGTTGTCGCTGGTCAAGATAAGTTGGCATATATGAATATCCATCAATTGCTTGATTTGTCTCTTTTTTTTAATTGCCCAAGTACGTGACTTTTGCGATGACACTAATGAATAAGGGCACGGAAAGGGAATATATGAAGATTCCAGATAACTTTGTTGCAATTGACCTCTCCAGTAACAAGTTTGAAGGTTTCATCCCTGAACTCATTGGGGATCTGAAGTTACGTCGTATGCTCAACCTTCAAACAACCTCTCTCACCGGTAGCATCCCTCCTTCCTTGGCAAACTTGATAGTGCTTGAGTCACTAGATCTTTCCCTAAACAATCTCGTGGAGAGATTCCTCAACAACTAGCCAACCTCACATTTCTTGCGGTTTTCCATGTCTCTCACAATCAACTATGGGGACCAATACCACGTGGAACACAGTTTGACACATTGGGAGCAGTTCATTTGCAATGAATAAGGGGTTGTGTGGGAAGTCCTTTGCCAAATAAATGCGGAAATGGTGATGACAGTCCACCACCACCACCACCATTCCATGTAGATAGTGAAGAAAGCATCTCTATTCGACTTGGATTGGAAAATTGTGCTGTCTGGCGCTGGAGTTGGTTTTGGGTTGGTTTTGTCTAGAGAACTTGATCATTGACAAGAAGAGTAGGTGGTTATTGCACTACTCCAAGAGAATGGCAAAAGGATGTCAAAGGGTGAGGAAAGCTCTGATAGACAAGAAAAATAGAGGTAGATACTTAATGCTTTGTATCTAAGTAGTTTATCGAGTAACAGTTATACAACGGGCATGTTTGTTTGCATGTTTAGTAAAGTACAATGAGATGCTGCTTTCTTGCTCATGAAAGTTAGTTTTTAAGTCTTAGAGAACATCTCTGTCCATAATACATCAGCAATGTCATATGTTGTGTTGTAATATCCATGGTCGAGATGACGCAAAAAGTTCTGTAACTTCTGTTGTCCATGGAAACGAAGGAGACTTGATGTGATATTCTCCACGGTAGAAAGGGCCTTCATTTGGTTCAATAATTCTTCCTTGTTTGACGTCCTATTTGGATTGAAATTTCTATTTGGGTTTGTTTCCTTCCACAAGCTGAAGCTTGAGAGATATTCTCAATAACTTGAATGTATAAACTTAATAACAGAGGATTATAAATTTTACCGTGTCAGGATTTCGTAATGGTTATTTTATGACATTTTGTTGGAAGACAAATGTCCCCATGTGACTAATTACATAACTGTTTCTTATTAAAAATGAGAAAAAACATGTCATCTCGTGTCAATTCATTTAAGTCGTATCAAGTTCATGTTTTCACGGAAAGCTTGTAGTTGTGTTCAAGTCACCTAGGAATTGCCACTTCCCATACTCTTCAAACATTAGCTTGCAATTTAAGTGAGTTACCAAGAGTTTTGGAGACTAATTTTTAAATCGAGGCAGTATCCTACGGAAAGATATTTCATAGAGATTATGTTAATTTTAAAAAGAGGAGAGATAAAGGGTTCTGCTTGTACATTAATGACATGAGTGATAGATTGAATCTCAACTCACGAACTTGTATTTAGTAGGTAGGAATTACTAAGGAAATAGTTAATGATCTATAAGAAGTCAGAAAAAGACCTTTTCTTGCCAATTTTTTCTTTTCATTTATTTCTTAAAATACAATATTTATACTCCAATTGTTTCATTTTTGAGATTTCTTGAAGAAATACTAGAATTACTATCAGGATATCATTTTTGAGACTTAGATTATATCTTGGAGAATTGTTGCTAGTAATTATAATAACCTTGTGGAGTAATAATTCCTTAAAAATAGTGTATTCACGTCTCAAATTTGATTTCATTCTTTTTATTATTTTTCTAGCATTAAAGACTAGGAATTCTACAGAAAATTATGGGACTTCCCTGATGAATCCAAAAGACAGGCAAAAGCCTTTTGGCGGGTCTCACAATTTTGGCCTTTTTGTGGAAAAAATGTGAGGTTCCATTTTAGGGGACCAACTATGGAACTACAATTGCACATTAACGGTCAATCACGGCATGCGCGAGAATTCGACCTGATTTGTACCTTGTGGATGTGTGACCATTTTTTTCCCTTTTTGAAAAAGAAAAAGCCTATTGCGCTTGTGACTATTGACATTAGTTTAAGGAAAAAAAGAGACCTGTCAGATTCAGGCAATAATGTTGAAATGCGAAGCTTCTATGGAAAGACAAATATACGTAGTATAATGTGTCGATATTAATGGTCATTTTGTGTAGCTCCTCGGTCTCTTACGTAGATTGTTGATCATTTACACGAAATTATGGAAAAAAATGACCCCATCAGGGAGTCAAGCAGCTAGACCAATTGAATTCACGTATTATTTATGCCAAAATATCTAAACTTTTATATATCGAGGATCACGAAAGATCAAGAATGAAACTCTTGCTAGCCATGAATGACAATGGCCCTACTTATGTAAAGATGATAGGTCATCCAAAGGACAAAAACAAGCCCAAAAGACTTTTGACGTTTTGCTTTAGTCAACCCCCACGTGTAATTTCACATGGAGTGCGTGCATGATAACTTCTAGAGCAGAAATCCATTTGATAATGTAATTTCTAGATAAAAATCTGTTTGGTAACGCAACTTTATTTTTCAACTTTTGGAGCATTTTTTGTCCAAAAATAAGTTTTTATACAACTTTGAAAAAGTAAAAAATTTAATTTCTTCAAAAGTAAAAAAATCAACTTCTAGAGAAGAAGTGTTGCCACGCTCACCCTAAGAAGCCTCATAATTCCTTTTCACAAAGTCAATGTCATGAAAGCCATGGATTACAATCTCATTGGGAGAATAATCGAAAAAAAATCCTAAACTTATTGCACTTTTATCAATTCAGTCTTAAATTCTTTCACGTTTTGTCAATAAGTTCATCTGACTAATTATGCTCGAAATCTTGACTGGACATTGGCCAGTCGCTGGCACTGACATGGATAATTTTTTTTATAAATTTTATAATTTTTTTTCTAAATTTTTATTCTCTTCTTCTTTATTTAGTTTTCAGAGGACCTCCTCCGACCATATTAAAGAAAAAACAAAATAAAAAAAAGAAAAGTTTGAAAAAATTAAAATATATTATTAAAAATTATCCACGTCATGACCAGCAAATTGATGGCATCAATGTCAACGATTTGTCAGCTAAAATTACTGGATGAACTTAATTGGTAAATTTGAAAAAGTTTTAGAACTAAATTGGTAAATAAAAGATTTAGAGTAAATTGATAAAGTATAATAGGTTTAAGACTTTTTGGACAATTATTCCCGGTCTCCTCTAGCTCTTCCATGACATAAGTGCCACAATAACAACACAAAAATTAAATTAAGAATAAAGACCATATCATGTCACCCTCATTAGTATACCTGTTTATACTTGGGGTCATTTGGATCTCGATGTTCCCATACATGCTGTTTCACTCAGAAAGTGAATATCCTTCACAAATAGATTGATTTTTGTTTTTTTTTAGGAAGAGGTTTTTGTATTGATTTTGGACAAGAAATTTCTTGGCTGGGAATGGAAAGACGAAATGAAGAACAAGTTGTAGAATGTAAAGTGCTGGAAAGTACTTTACGAGAAAGAAGAATGAACATAAAATAATTAAACTTCATCGAGTAATGTCTGGGAAAGAGTGCGAGAAGATTTACAATATTCATGGTGAGTATTTATAGCCCACTCTTAATTACAAATACTGCTGCACGCCATCGTGATCACTTGTTACTTGAATCATCGGCGTTGAAATCTGACACATGTCACTTTGTCTTCTAATTTCAACGGGAAAAATTATCCAAAAACTCTTAATCCATTGAAGTTTTGTCAATTTAGTCATGAATATTTTAATTTTACCAGCAATTCAATCATAAGATTTCATCTTTTGTTAATTGAGTCCATCTGATCAATTATGATTGGAAATAGTCGGTGTGTATACCAGCCAACATGGCATGACTAATGTTGACGTGAATAATTTTTATAATTTTAGTATATTTTTGGATTTTTTATTCTATTTTTTTTCCTTTTTAGATCAAAGGGTCAACAAGGGCGTCACAGGCTATAGTGAGGACTTGCGACGCCCCTCGTCGTACATAGTGGGGGCAGCGGAGGTCATTGGCCTTCAGCCTATGGCCAACGTTCTCATCGGCCCTATGAAAAGAAAAAGGAAAAAAAAAAGAAAGAAAAGAAGAGGCAAAAGAATAACAAATAAAAATAAAAAATTTAGCATCGGCAATGCCATATAATATGACCGGCGTCCATGTCAACCATTAGTAAGAGTCATCAACCCTAGTCGGCGAAATAGGGAGTACATCGCCTCACTTTGCACTTTGTCTCTCTCATTTTCCCTGTGGTTTTCGGCCTTTCATTGGACGTGGCGCCCATCAGCATCTACTTGGCAATGCATCAAGGCTTAAGAGCGTAGTTGAAAATACTCAATAAGGTCAATTCGATTTGGTACCAAAAATGGAATGTAGTTAATGAAAGCACTTAATGGCAGGTTTTGGGTTAGGCCAGGTCCATAGGTCAGCCTTATTTTGTCGCCCAAATCCCTCAATTAAATAAAAGAACTTATGGACCTTCCGGCACATAGTTGAAGATTGCGTAAACCTGCCGGCCCAACTCAAAAATGTTCCCGAAAGCCGATTGTCCTCACAAGTCTAATCAAGCAGCAGATTGGGTGGCCAAGGCCCATAGAAAAAGAAAAAGGACTCTCCTTTCTTATTGCTACTTAGCCCTCCCCAACCCCTTTGGGATTTGCTTTGTGTTGATCTTGTCTATTCAGATCTTGTAGTTCCTCATGGGAGTGAATGATTTCAGTGCTTTTCGACCCAAAAAAAGGAAGTTGAGCCACCCTTTATAACTATAGCATTGTCCAAGCCTTCTCAAAAGTGCCATTCAGGCATATGTGGCGGGCCGTGGATCGTCAAGTCCATGATCAGAGGTCCAAATTGCACAATTTGAATGCTTTGGATTTTTAGTTGTACTTTGCTTATGAGCTTCGATGATCGTGTGTATCATTTGATAAAATGAATGGATGGAAAAAAAATTTCATTGTCCATGAAAACATTTAAACGCTAATTGTTGTCGATGATAAAAATATTTCTCATTGATTTATTATTTCTAGCGGAGGTTGGCAATCATTTTAAGAAAAAAATTCCAAATTATTCATTTTTTGTGAAATAAATAGAGCTTTAGATTCTCCGGTACGGTGCTCTTATGCTTATAAATTTTCCATTGATATTTAATACTTATGTACCTTACAACACCTTTCTCTGCTAATCCCCTAATCAAATAGATAAACATATTGCCTTTGATTAGACTTGAGATCCGGGACATTCAACCCCTTCAGCATAATATTTAAGGGAACAAAAGCAAAGATCAGGTAGTCACTGGTTTTTTTTTTTTTTTTTTGGTATCGAGGTAGTTACTGGTTATTCATATTTCATTTGTAGGAAAAATAACACAACTGGTCCATGAACTTTTAATTGGTACAATATGATTTATGAATTTTAGCTCAATGTGCAATATCACTCTTGAAGTTTTAATTTCTTCAATATGGTCACTAATTATTGTAAATGTTCAATAAAATCGCTAAACTATATGAAAATGTTTTTAAAGTTATGGGACCATATCGAACAATGAACCAAATTTTAAGGACCATATTAAACAAATTAAAATTTTAAGAACAACATTGCACATTAAACCAAAGTTTATGGACCATATTTAATAAATTAAAGGTTCAAAGACAGCATTGCATGTCGAACCAAAATTCAGGGATCATTTGTGTCATTTTCCCTTACTCTAGCTTCGATATTGATCTAGTTCATGAAAATTTAATATATTAGAGGTGGCAAAATTCAAGATCCACTCGATGAAAACAGCACTTGATGTCAGTTTTGGAATTATGTGCTTCCCAAATTGTCTTTCTTAGCTCATCTTGATTAAGATCTCTCTCCGTGTGATGCCATCAGTTTAGATTTACGTTGTACTTTTCTGAATATCTGACCACGTAAATCGAATAATCAAAAGGGTCATTAAATTGCTTAACATAAGCAACATCTTTATTTCATCATCCTTCATCCTTGATTACCAAGCTACATTTGGCGGAGAAAGGCTGTTTTTAGAGCACATTATTGTCAATGTTTGTACCCACATTGATTATTCCCGACCAAGAACCCTTAACAAGAGAGATTAGGACCAGGTGTAACCCAAATTGCTTGCAATAATTTGTGTAATACTTGACCCGGGCTTGAACAGCGTCCTTGTTACCCCCGTTGCACTCTCCGCCGTTAATCGCTCGGATCGTCGCAGCGAACCCTTGCCTCGAGAGCTTGGACTGGATATTGTTCTGCTTCCAGAACCAGAAGGCGGTCTTGAAGGCGATGATGGGGTCTTTCGCGACGGTTTCCGGCTTGTTGAGCCCGTCGAACCCGAGGCTCTTGCCGGCTGCGCAGTAGTTGTAGTTCCACGTGAGCTGCAAGGGCCCTCGGCCGAAGTACTTCTCGCCTCGCTTGCAGGGGCAGTTCTTGCGGGGGGAGCAGTAGGTGCCCTTATATATCTCTTCGATATAACAAAAATCTGCAAGAATGCATGTATAATAATTGTATTGAATTTTTTTTTTGAGTCATGTGGTATTTAATTATTATTGAATCATCATTGTGTCCACGATCAATGTAAGTATATATTTTTTAACACATTTCTCGTTGGTTGGGTAGATGAAATGTGTCCTTAGAGTTGGAAATAGTTATGCCATGATAAATGTATAAAAAGTTTCGAAGGCGAGATCTTAATAAAGTTTATTCTTATGCATTCAAAGCTAATCTTGCGGGGTGCATAAGAATAAGAACGTGCATGAAAAGGACGGAGCTTACGTCCAGTCTCATGCGTGACATGAGCGAAGAAAGCAGCGATCTCCCGCTTTGAGGCCGTGACCGACCCGACCCGCCCGAACCTCGGGAAGCTACCAAGCGCCTTGAGGAACGCTTGCCTCGAGTAGAACTTCTTCCCAGCGCAGCTCGGAGATGCCTGGCTGATGATCCTGTTGAAGAAGGGGGCGGTGACGATGTTGCCGACCACAACCCCATTAGTGGGGGCCGGAGCCGGGGTGGAGAAGCAGGGGCCGGCTTTACAACCCGGTCCGCAGTAGGCCCGGCCGGTCCCACAGTAACCCCACCGGCTGCAGCAGAGGCCGGCGGCGCATCCGCAGTTTTGGGCGGTCACCTGCGGCGCGACCAATGCGACCACGGCGAAGCATGCGACGAGGATGTGGAGAAGCGTGTTCCGATTCATGTCGAGAGAGGTGTGGTTCGGACGATGCATGGATTTGCGATGTCGAGGGAAGAGGAAGGCATGGTGAATTTATAGTGGAGCGAGAGGACAAAACTTTACACGATCATGTGAACTATTACGTAGGACGAGGTTGACTGACCTTCGGACTTTGAATTTGAGGGCATACTCTGTTCAATAACGTGGGATGTACTTGTGATGCCGGTATTACTCCGGTCTTATATATAAATATCCACTTATGCGATTTATTACACTACTGAATGTATTGATCATGCAGATTCGGATAAAGCACACCGCGGATGTAAAATGAGTTTTTACACGGGCAGGTGAGAAATGGAAATTATCGGGGAAAATTATCAAAACGATCTTAAAAATATTATAATTGTAGAAATTCAGTTTTAAACCCATATAATATTTGTGTGTGTGTGTGTCTTTTGCTAATTGACTATTAAATCTTTTACATTTGTGCCAATTTAGTACATCCAAACATTTTTTTGTGAAAAATTGCTGACGTAGACGCTGGTCATCACACATAGCACGACTGGCGATGACGTGAACGATTCTAATATTATTTCAAACTTCATTTATTTATGTATTGTTATTTTTCCTTTTTTTACTTCTCGAAGACTGGCTAGAGAAAGAAGGGAAGAAAAAAATTTGAAGGAAAGAAAAAAGGAAAAAAGAAAAGAATAAATAAAAAATTTGAAAAATTATTAAACATGGTCAATGTTAGAGCCGCCCTCGCCAAGTAAGACGGCTGGCATCCATATGAACTGTTTCTTACTAAAATTGATCGAATGAAATAAATTAACATAAATGCAAAAGGGTTAGAACTCAATTGAGAAACAAAAATGTTTTCGACTGAATTGATACGAATACAATAGGTTTAGGATTTTTTGGTAATCCTGCCTAAATTATCGTCTGGAAACGGAATGAATTCATTTATTGAAACAACAAAAACTCGTGTTCGCAATATGTACCGGCGCCTAAACCTTGCTCGAATAATTAATCTTTCTACATCATTAGCGTATGCAATAAGAATCCCAAATTCGTGGCGACTATTTTTTGATGTGCTTGGCACTGCCCTATTTTGTGTGATCTACCCCGTGATTGTAGGATCTAGAGAGACTAACAACGTTGACTTTGATTTTGGAATGCCTATCTTGCGTCCAAAATGTGCTATGCCTTATCCAATGTATTATTTAGTGAAGAGTACTTGGGTGTTAGCATGGAATCTATTTTGGTATATGGCCTGCCCAATCCACTGTTTTGTGAAGGGTACTATGCCCGATACGAGTGTTCCTTTGATTTTGAAATGCCAAGCTTGTGTCCAAAATATGCTATGCCCGATCCCATGTTTCATTCTTACTTCTTTCTCAGTCGATGTATTGGAAGGAAACTGTCCAATCAATCCGAAACCTATTATACGGATGTTAATTCAGTCATGAACTTTTAAATTTTGCTAATTAAGTCCTAAACGTTTGTGTGAAATTTTAAATATAGTTCTTTTGGCCAATTTTCGTCTGAAATGGCTGATATGGTAGTATGCACGCATGGACGGCCACTTAAATTATTTCGTGCAAAAATTGGTTAGAAGGACCACTTTAAACTTTCTCGTATAAGTTTGGGACTAAATTGACAAAATTGAAAAGTCTAAGATTGAATTGGCATCCGTATAGTAGATTTGTAACTTTTTAGATAATTTTTCCGACGTATAGGTCATTGCCAATTTATGAAGTTTTGTGGAATGAGTTGCTGTTAGTATATCAAGAGGTTTAGATATTTTTATCAACACTATAAGTACGGATATTCAAAATTACAAAATTCGTTTCTAAAATGTTGTGATTAATTAAAATAAATAAGCCTTTAATCAAGCATCTAAGGACAATATATGCAAATTAGTTTATCTAAAAGATCTTAGCCTATGTTTAGAGGGATAGGATGGAATATTGGGGGTATGGCTCATATTCCCCATTGATAGAAAGGCATGTAGGTCCCACCTGAGGGCTTTTATAGTTTAAGCCCATATGTTTTCATTGATAATTTGGGTTTGGACTCATGAATAGCTATTGCTTTATACACTCTTTTTCACTTGTAATTGAGTGATGAAACGGGAGGTGGAATATACTAATTATAGTGGAATCCTCTATTAGACGTAGTTTTAGTTAAAAGATGAACTAAGATAAATCTTGTGTCGATTTTTCTTTCCCATTTTATGTTTTACTTTGTTGTGGTTGTGTGCCGAATCCTAATGTGAAATTGGTCATGAAATAGAAGTGGTAATGGGATGGAGTGGAATTGGCATCTCTATCGATGTGTTTGGCCATGACGGAACAAAGATATTAAAGTTCCGTTTGTTTTGCGAAAAATTAATGATTTGAAAAATATTTTTCAAAAAATGATCCTTCGGATACTCAAAATAACTAGTCAATGATTTTTTTTATTACCGACAATAATTTATATTTAAATATTTTCGTGAACGATAATAGTATTTTTCGTTGGTTCAATTTCATAAGCGATGCAAGCAATCATCATATTTAGGAAAATATTTTTCAAATCGCTTATTTTTTGCAAAAAAAACGAAACTTTAAGGTGTGCTTGGTTCATGGAAAAGTTACGATTTGGAAATCATATCTAAAAAAATAATCGCTTGTACCACCTAAAAAAATTAGAGAATAGAAAGTATTTTCATCATCCATGAAAGTAATTAGGTATAGATTGTTGTTGATGACGAAAATATTTCTCATTGACTAATTTTTATAAACTTATCCAGAAAATATTTTCCAAATCTTGAGGTTTTCGTAGCGAAAAATGAATGATTTGAATATTTTTTTCTTGAAAATAGTTACTTATATTCTGTAAAATAATCAAATAATGAAAAAGAATCTCATTGGAGACAACAATGTATGTCTAAACATGGTTGTTGATGGTCAAAATATTTTTCCTCCATTCATTTTGATAAGCGATACAAGCTATCGTTTTTAAGAAAATGTTTTTCAATTCATTCATTTTTCTCAAAATAAAAAGAGACTTAAGATATAAATGGTTTCTTTTGTTTAATTCGTTTATAGAATTAAAACTTTAAAATAAAAAGGGTTTTAACACTGAAATCACTGTGCCTCGAAATTATAGCTTTAAAGTAACTCCTGCGTTCGTATGGAAAGGAGCAACCAAGCTCGAGATTGAGAACCGACCTTATCGCCATGACCAGTTTGGTACAGCATCAATAGGGAAATGCACTCGCACAGCCAGCGTCGATTCAATTCCTAGTCCAGTTTGTCGGAATCCATAACCTGTAACATTCATAGTTCCATGGCTGATTCCCTTGAACCAAGCATGCCATGTGACAGAAAAAAAAGTTTCAAAAAGAAAAGAATAGAAATAAGGGTTTGATTTTTTTTTTTCATCTTATTCCAGAGAATTGGCTTGGGTTGGGAAGTCCAGCTTCATTACTTTAAGTTTAAGCCACACCGCATTCATTTCGGGGCTGACAATCTGACAAAACACCAACAATTGTTTTTTTGGAAAGTCCTAGGTTCCGTCAATTGATTGAACACGAAAACACCAACAAATCTTCATAGTATGTAGAGTATAACGAAAGCTATGAATTAAGCAAATCTTCGTATTCTGTAAAGTATGACGAAGCTATCTAATCCACAAAAAAAAATCAAATAAGTACCTTGCGTACCCAGGCACCACTGCAAACTTCAAAAATAACATGCAAAACTTTAGACATGCACGTGAACTATTACGTAGGACGAGGTTGACTGACCTTCGAACTTTGAATTTGAGGGCATACTCTGTTCAATAACGTGGGATGTACTTGTGATGTTGGTGTTACTCCAATCTTCTATATAAATATCCACTTATATGGTCTATTACACCGCTGAATGTATTGATCATGTAGATTCGGATATATAAAGTACACTGCCGATGTAAAATGAGTTTTTACACGAGCAGGTGAGAAATGAAAATTCTTGGCGAAAATTATCGAAAAGATCATAAACTTATTATAATTGTGGAAATTCATTTCTAAACCCATTTTTTTCTTAATTGCATCCTAAATCTTTTATATTTGTGTCAATTCAGTTCATTCGGCTAATTTTTGGTTGAAATTGCTAATGAAGATGCTGACCATTCTTCATGGCGCAATTGGCGATGACGTGGACGATTATAATATTATTTCAAACTTTTTTATTTATTGTTATTTTCTCTTTTTTACTTCTTGGAGACCGGCTAGAGAAAGAATGGAAGAAAAAAAAATTGAAAGAAAAGAAAAAAGGAAAAATCAAAATTTGAAAAATTATCAAAATATTAATAAAAATGATCAATGTCAGGGCCGGTCTCGCCACGTGGGACAGCCGGCATCCATATCAACGGTTTCTTGCTAAAATTGGCCGAATGGACTGAATTAATATAAATGCAAAAAATTTAGGACTTAATTGAGGAAAAAAAATATTTTGGACTGAATTGATACGGATACAATAGGTTTAAGATTCTTTTGGCAATTCTCCCGAAATTATCATATGAAAATGGAATGAATTCATTCACTGAAACAACAAAAAAAATCGTGTTCGCAATACGTACCGGCGCCAGACCCTTGCTCGAATAATTAATCTTCCTACATCATTAGCGTATGCAATAAGAATCCCAAAATTCGTGGAGACTATTTTTTACTGTGCTTGGCACTGCCCTTTTTTTGTGTTATCTACGCCTGATTGTAGGTTAGAGAAAACTACCAACGTCGACTTTGACTTTGGAATGCCAATCTTGCGTCCAAAATGTACTATGCCTTAATCCAGTGCTTATTTAGTGAAGATTACTCGTGGGTTGAGGAGTCCAACTTCATTACTTTAAGTTTAAGCCATATCGCATTCATTTCGGGGCTAACAATCTGACAAAACACCAACAATTGTTTTTCTTTTGGAAATTCCTAGGGTTCCGTCAATTGATCAACGCGAAAACACCAACGAATCTTCGTAGCCTGTAAAGTATAACGAAAGTTATATACTAAACAAATCTTCGTATTCTGTAAAGTATGGCGAAAGCTATCTAATCCACAAAAAAGATCACATAAGTACTTTGCGTACCCAGGCAGCACTGAAAACTTCAAAAATAACATGCAAGACTTTGGACATGCATGCGAACTATTACGTAGGACGAGGTTGACTGACCTTCGGCTTTGAATTTGAGGGCATACCCTGTTCAATAACGTGGGATGCTGGGATTACTCCGGTCTTATATATGAATATCCACTATACGGTCTACTACACTACTGAATGCATGATCATGTAGATTCGGATAAAGCACACGCGATGTAAAATGAGTTTTTACACGGGCAGGTGAGAAATGGAGATTCTTGGGGAAAATTATATAAAAAAAAACGCTAGATCTTTCATAATTGTGTCAATTCAATTGTAGCCGCCCCTTTTTTCTTTTTGCTAATTGAGTATTAAATCTTTTGTATTTGTGCCAATTCACTCAATTCGGCCAATTTTGATCGAAAATCAATGACATAGATGTCTGCCTTCCCACATCGCGCGGTCGGCACTGATATCAACAATTCTAATATTTTCTTGAATTTATTTATTTATTTTTTTTCTTATTTTTTTCTTATTTTTTCCCCTTCTTCCTCTAGCTGGTCAATGGACCTTGGCACCGACTAGAGGAAAAAGGAAGTAAAAAGAGAGAAAAAGAATAAATAATAAATTCAAAGAAATACATAAAATTCGTTAAAATTGTCAACTTCAGAACCAGTTCTCGTCATGTAAGATGGCCGACGTTCATGTCAGCAATTTCCAACCAAAATAGACGAATAGACTAAATTGATATAAATGCAAAAGGTTTAAAGCTGAATTGACACTACTGTAATAGGTTTTACACTTTCTTGATAACTCTTTTGAAATTATCATTTGCCAATGAATGAATTCATTTAACGAAATAAAGAAACTCGTGCACGCAATGCGTGCCGGCGCCCGAGCCTTGCTTGAATAATTAATCTTTCTACATGATTAGAGTACGGAATAAGAATCCCAAATTCGTGGAGACTAACTTATAATGTGCTCGGCACGGCCTTATTTTGTGTGATCTACCCCGTGATTGTAGGATCTAGAGAGACTAACAACGTTGACTTTGACTTCCGAATGCCTATCTTGCGTCATGGCCTTATCCAATGTATTATTTAGTGAAGAGTACTTGTGTGTTCGTGTGAATCTATTTTGGTATATGCCCTACACAATTTATTATGTTATGAAGGGTACTGTGCCCAATCCGTGGTTGACTTTGACTTTGAAATGCCAAGCTCGTGTCCAGAATATCCTCTGCCTGATCCGATCTTTTATTCTTATTCTTTCTCAGTCAGAGATGTATCGGGAGGAAATTATCCAAATTCAATCCTAAACTTTATTGTTCGGATGCTAATTCCGTCGTGAACTTTTTAAATTTGCGAATCAAGTCTTGCACCTTTGCAAGATTTTTTTTTTGTCGCAAAAGCCCCTAGACTTCATTATTAGAAAAAAACAAAATATCCAAACGTATTCAACATCAAGACATAAATAAGCGAAATGAGTCCAAGGGAAATTTCTCCTGAAATTGTTGATGTGGTGGTATGCACGTACGTATTTAAGTGAATTTTGCGCGGAAAACTAGCCAGAAGGATAGCTGAAATTTCTTACATAAGGTTTGGGACTAAATTAGCAAAAATTGAAACGTTGTTATAATTGAACCGGACATCCGGTTATAATAGATTTGAACACACTGGTAGATGATTTTTTGTCTTAGATGCTTTATGGGAAACGAGTTGTGTGAGCATGTTCAAGAGATTTTAGATACGTTTATCAACTCGAGGAGTAGGAATATTTATTGGGATATTCGAAATTACAAAATTAGTTTGTGTAGGTGAGATCAATTACAATAAATAAGTCTTAAATCAAGGCATTTAAGAATAATATATATAAATCAGTTTATCTAAAAGATCTTATCCATACGTTTAGAGGCACGGATGATGGACTTTGGTCATGACTCATGAAATTAGAACGGGAACTGGGATGGAGCGGAATTGCATCTCTATCCATGTGTTTGGGCACAACGAAGATAGATATATATTTTATTATTAATTTTTTTTTTTTTTTATTTTACTTTTTATTTGATTTTTTTTTTTTTTTTTTTTTATTTTTATATATATTTTTATTTTATTTTATTTTTATTTTTATTTTATGTTTTTAGAGAGGAAGCTCCATTTGTTAGCGGAAAATGTATATGATTTTGCAAAATTATTTATTTTTTTGAAAAATGATCCTTTGGAATATACTCAAAACATTAGTCAATGACAAAAACAGTTCTATACCGACAACAATTTATATCTAAATATTTTTTTTGCACAATTAAAAATACTATTTGTTTGTGGTCAATTTTTATAACAATACAAGTAATCATTTTTCAGAAAAATATTATTCAAATTGCTTTTTTCTCAAAAACCTAGGGTGCTCTTGTTTCACAAAAAACGTGTGATTTGGAAAACATATTTCCAAAATTTGCCGTATCGTTTGGAAAAATAAATGAATGGAAAAGATTTTCAGTACTCATGAAATTAATTATAATGTTGTAGATGATAAAAATATTTTTCTTGACTAATTTTTTCCAAAATGATATAAATATCATTCTTAGTAAAATATTTCCAAATCATAAGTTTTTCGTGAAAACAAATGAAAAAATGACTTATTTGAAAAAGATTTTCCTAAAAATGACTGCTTGTATTGCCATAAAGTAACCAATATTTCGAATGAGCTTTAGGGATCTAAAGTATCTTGGTCTTATGAAATGCCCTTTGGTTCATTTTTTGGTTGAATTTTGGGAGTGCAATTGAATTCCAATGGTTTTCTGAATGGCCTTTAGCCCAAGGCAGATCCAAAGCAACTTTGGAAAGTAGCATTCTTGGAATGCAAACAGACATTTTTTTGCTTCCAACTTTGACCTCACTCAACTTTATAAATCTGGGAGTGCCCTCAAAAACCCTAATTTGCAGGTGAAGTCCTCAACTGTTGACGAGCTGTCAATGAGTAGCCGGCGAGCCAGTTGGTCATCGACTAGACTTGCTTGAGGTCGCCCGACCTCAGGCGAGGCTAGTCGGTGACTGAGTTTTGCTAGCAAATAGTTTGAGACTTTTTAACAAAAAAATAAAATAAAAATATCATTTACAAAGTGTAGTTTTTATAAAATGCCATTTAAGTCAGAGTTGCTTTCCATGTGTTTCTAAAATACACTATTCCAAATGCTGCTTGCATTTGGAAAACACCCTTTTAATAATGGTGTCTGCATTTTTAGAATATCGTGCTCTTGCTGATACAACAACAGAGTTGTTATGGTTATGATGGTTACTAGAAGTCATGGGTGTTTATCATAACGGTGGAACAATGCTTTATTGCAACAATCGGAGTGCTATCTGAATAGCTCATAATGACATTTTCCATGAGTGCATGAAGCATATCGAAATAGACTGCCATTTCATACGCTCTCATGTGCTTCATGGTTGTGACGACCTAGGCTCATCATCTTCTAACTACGCACTCTACTTTAATAAGATATTACGTATAATAGAGAGGGCACATACAAAAGCTTAGTAACTAAACAGGCAAGGTTACTAGATAAATGCATACATAGGTTAGGTACGCCTACACCTACATGGTACAGCTTCTTAGGATTCACTACAGCTTACATTAGATAATAGAGCACACAACATATTAGAAAATAGAGGATGAATAAGGTAAGGGACCAAAGAGCTGGCCTGATTACATTGCTAGATGGACACGAAGTGGAGGGGAATCAACTTATTATACAAATCTATGTCTACCAGTGTCGGCATCACACGCTTGAGGAACATATGGAAGGGTAGTTAGGTAACTAAAGCTCTTCCCACAAGACAGAATAACTCAGTGGAGTGCCATAGTGAGTGGAAGGGGCCATCGGTGAGATAGGCATATCTAAAATCTGAAAAGATGCCCCACAGAAAGGGTAAGCTTGAAGCTTGGCAAATAGAGCGCTAATCCATATTACTAAATAATCTATTTGGCCACATATTCGATGAATCAAACACCAATTTACAGACGTCCAAACACTCAGGGTACAAGTAAGGATACTATCGATAACAATACCACTTAATTGCCGCAACATAAATCAAGAAGACCACGATCAGTTTCGAGAGTTCCAAAGCCAATATCCAACTAACCTGAATTACCACTTGCCTCCTGTCATCACTTTTCATCTAGTTGACCTATAATAACTTATTGCCCACGCCTCTCTACTACTATACCAAATAACTATATCAACCTACAAGCTTTGAATTCCCACGAATAAACCCCTACATCTCTCGATCGAATATATAGACAGCTATAATCTCCGAATGGACTTGCCTTATTCAGCTTTGAGGCGAACAATTGATGATACCTAGCCTCCCAAGCCTCATCGACATAGTTCAAGTCGTGAATTCAACAGACGAGTTATAGTCTCACTCCATTGCTTCTTTAGGACTCACGGCTAGAGACTTATACACACCCCCAACAACCGAACCTCCATCGCACAAAATCAAGCGCACGCCCGGAGCTTAACCCAATTACTCTCACACAGGACTAGAACGCATAGTCAAGGACTCATTCTCACACTCTATACCCCCAACCAAATACACACGAAGTACCCACAAGCAAACAACGTCAAATTCACATGCTTACGACGTAATTCAACATGATCAGCCCACAATTCCCACTAATCCGAGTTCACATGACTTCAAATCAAACAATAGATTTAACAAAGCAAACTCAGTTTCTAGCTAATGCAATTCAAAGTTCATTCGGCCATACCACATACAATTTCGCATCGTCGCAACCAATCAAGTGACAAATTAGTAAGCCAGCATTAAAGTTAGAAGCTTTACTTCCCTTAGAGCATCCATGAAGAAATGAGATCGAAATCGATGAAGAAATGAGCATGGATCGCTCTCCTCTTCTTTCGAACATTACGCAACCAAGAGGGGGATTAGTGCGGTTTCGAGAGGTGCCATGGCTAGAGAGGAGAGAGCGGTCGACGGGGGCCTTGAGGGAGCTAAGGGCCGCCATCATGGCTATCGAAGCAAGCTCGAACGATAGAGGGTGTTGTAGGATTGGACGAGTGAACGAGAGAGAGGGGCGGAGTGGACAAAGTTGGGGGGGGGGGGGGGGGGGGGGGTGTGGTTATAAGGGAGGAGGATGTGTGTCGGTCGGTTAAGAGAGGGTCAAGGGAGTCCAGTCGGGTTCATTCCAGGACTAACTCAACTGGATCACACCCACATCAAAGTCCACAACTCAATCCAAATATCCAAAGTTTCAATCCTAGCTCAATTAACAACCGTCATCTTACATTTACATCATAGACATCAATACATAACTCACTTTGCTCGCTCACAAAATAAAGGCTCACAAAATTCAGGCCGTCATAATGGTATCCTTCATCTTATCTCGACTTCATTCGCTTGGGCACTTTCAAGATCTTTTCTCCAAACTCCAGTTGACTTCTTCCATGTCACCTTGAGTTTGGGAGGATGTTAGAATAATTAGATTGATTCTGTTAGAACATTAGGATTGATTTTATTAGATCTATTATGATTACAATTCTGTGAATCGTAATTAGGATTGATTGTAATTGATATTTTAATACTATATTACTATAGATAGCTATTCTCTAAAGCCTATAAATAGGCTCTTGTATAGACAATAAAAATAGACAGAAATTTCATAATTACATTTCCGCTTCTCTTTATCTTAGACCATATGTGAGCGATATAAGCGAATGTTTTTAGAAAAATGTTTTTCATTTTCGTGAATAAAAGGAACCTTAAAATATAAATGGTCTCTTTCTTTTATTCATTAAAAAAATTTAAAATTTTAATGTTGAAATCACTATTCCTCACAATTATAGTTTTAAAATAACTCCTCTCACGTTCGTATGGGATCGGGAACTAGCCTGATGATCGCCATGATCAGTTTGGTACTACATCCACAGGGAAATGCAACCAGTGTTGGCTCGATTCCCAATCTGAGTTTTCAGTTCGTAAAGCTCATAGTTCCATTGCTGATTTCCCTTGAAGCAAGCATGCCAATAAGGGTTTGATTTCGTTTTTTTTCATCTTATTTTAGCTCAAGAGGATGGGCTAGGGTTGAGAAGTCCAACTTCCTTACTTCAAGCCATATTGCGTTCATTTTGAGGCTAACATTATGAGAAAACACCAATAATTTTTTTTGAAAGTCCTAAGGTTCCGTCAATTGATTGAATGGGGAAACACCAATCTTTTGATGATGCACGCTTAGGTTGGCGTTGCCAATATTATCACCGAATAGTGTAAAAAGATTTTTTTTTTGTCAAAAGAGTAAAAAAATTCAACAAGTATAGATTTGACACTTATAAAAGCGAAATCCTCACGAAACTCTTCTAATCTCCTTCAAACCTAGATTTGTTCACTAATGAAACCTGAGGAGAATGAAATCTCCAAAATAAACTTGTAGAAAAATACCAAATCTAAATTAGATCGGGTAAAAATCTCCCAAATATGAAAGAAAAAAGCTTCTAGATCTAAACTAATCGAAAGAAAAAAGTTTCCAAATGGGAGGAAAGTAAAAAAAATGAAATAGCAAAATCAAAGTAGCCTAAGAAAAGGGGGAGGGAGGGAGAAATCTAGCTCATACCCTTTCCTCCATGAAAGTTAAAGAAGAAAGTGTGTGAAGAAGAGAGAAAGGAGAGAAGCAGAGGCATAAAAAACTAGGGCCGACTTTTGGAGTTTTTCGATAACGACCCAAATCTTCGTATTTTGTAAAGTATAATGAAAGCTATGTATTAAACCACTCTTTGTATTCTATAAAGTATGACAAAAGCTATCTAATCCACAAAAAAAAATCAAATAAGTACCCTGCGTACCTAGGCAACAACAAAAACTCCGAAAATAACCTTAAGCAATAAAGAATTTAAAAAATTAATAAAAGCCTTAATTAACTTGAAAAAATGATATAAAGATTAAAAAAAATGACCGAAGACACACCAAGAGTGATGGATTTTTCATTGGTTGAAAAAATGATGGATTTTAAGGTTAGAAACCCTATTTGGCAAAATATATACTTAAAATGAGCTTTTTAAAAATTAGTTTTATAAATGAAATTAATTGGGAAAATTGTCAAAAAAAGTCCTAAACTTTTACATTTTTTGCAATTTAATCTTAAACCTTTTCACTTTTGTTGATTTAGTTCTATTCGCTGGAAATCGTTAACGTGGACGGCGGTTGTCCTATGTGGAACCGCCGGCGCTAATGTGGACAATTTTAATATTTTTAATACTTTTATATAAAAAATTGAATTTCCTTTTTTTTTTTCCTTTGTGGCTTCAAGCCTGGCAAGCCCCACGGGTCCCTGGGTGGGGTTGCGAAGCCTTGCCCTCATGGGCTACAATGACAACTACCAGTCAAGATTTGGCACATGGTGAGGGCCGCGACCCTCACCTTCGTAACCCTTGCCTAGGGACTCGCGAGGGTTGCTAGCGGCCCCTGCCAGCCCTAATCTGGCTGAGGTGCCGGCCTTAAAGCTAGCAAACGAAAAATAAAAAAAATGATTCTTTTTAACTAAAAGTGTTAAAAATTAGTAAAAATTGCCGTCGGCAGTGTAATGTAAAAATGGCGGCTTCCGCGTTAGTGATTTCTGATGAATATTACTGTATTGGTAAAAGTGAAAAGGTTTAGATTGGAAAAAGTGTGAAAGGTTTAAGACTTTTTGATAATTTTCCCAAATTAACTGTATAACCGTCTTTGATGACTGTTATGCCACAAAAAATAAGTAATAATAATTAAAAATTATTGTAGGACTTGTTTTTTTGAAGAATTTGTGGCCCACAACGTACTATTATACTCAATCTCTCAATGACGGTTATGCTAGTAAAGTCCTATTATGAATTTCGTGGCTCTTTCGAATCAAAAGTTATGATCATTTTCTCAGAACCTGTCCGTTGGATTTTTATCTGTCTGACCACCTCACAATCAGCACTTCAACGACAAACCCAAATGACTGCAAATTCTATATAGCATGTGGCGATGTCCTAGGTTTTTTTTCCCCACTTATAGTTGAGAAGTTCAGCGACGGAAATGTGCTAGTTTAATTCGTGGAACCACATTAAGGATCGAAAGCGATTGACAAGCATGTCCTTTTTTTTTTTGCCTCTGATAAGTCAACTTTTGTTTTGCAATTAGACAAGTAAATAACAGTTCTAGAGATCGATTCGACATTATGGTCTTGAGGTGATTCGACTGCCCATTCCATCTTCATCATTCCCTAATCTTAATCTTATTCTCATCACGAGATTCATTAAATTGGATGATTATAGCATCGCACATCAATAAACATTCGCTCGTGATTCAACTTGTGTGTGTTTAGGGTGACTCTGACTTTTGAATTTGCTTTTACTTATTCTAACCTTGGAAAAATATCTGAATATATTTAACATCTTAAATTCATTAAAAAACTTTCATGAACCTTTTGATGGCTTGCGTATTCTTGAAATCCCAATTTCCCAGTCAAAACTCATTTTCAAAGGTTTGACGAACGTCGAGCGTGATATATATTTATATGCATAACCATTAGGAATCGGTTACCACTAGAGATGATAATGGTAGTCTAGGGTCGGGCCTAATTAACGCTCAATTTACCAATTCACAAAAAAACGAAAATATAGAACTTATGTGAAATTTCGGGGCGAGCCTAAGTCGAGCCACAACTAATTGCGTTGCTCAATAGATTGCACTATTGGAATACTTTAGAATTCAATTGCATTTCACTGAAATTTTGCATTCTCTCGTACGATGCTCTTATCCATGAAACTCATTTAACAACTTCTGTTTTCTCTTCACCCATGTCTCTCTCCCTCATTTTCAATCGATCACACAAGAGAAGCTGGGCTCGAGTTATCCCCGTCCGCATGAATTGGGCGACATAGTCTAAGGGTCAACAGGATGTGAACCCTAGAAATATTGATGGGGGACTGACTGAGGCTGACCGTATTGGGGCCATGGAATTGGATGATTACGTGAACAGTGAGAGGTTCCCACAAGGAAGTCAAGTCACCGATGCCTGAGATCCTGAACCTTTGCAAGCCATTCTGAGGCACCCTCCTCCCAGCATATGTACATAGCACCAGCCGTGAGAACGACCACGGATTTGAAAGAGACCTACACAGTTTGGCATGTTTCGACTTTTGACAAGCCGGATGTCTAGTCAAGCACTCACCAAGTGTTATGATGCAAGTGTTAGTTATTGTAATTTTAGCTACATAATTCGATATTCAATATTTATGTACCTTATATTGCCCTTCTATTCTCCCAATGAATTTAATATATATATTGCCTTTGATTAGACTTAGTATGGGGACATCCAACTCCTTCATAATGATATTTAAGGGAATGAAAGCAAAAGATCGGGTAGTCATGGGTTTAGGTTATCAAAATTCAATTCTAGCTTTCGATATTTATCTAGTTTGGCGAAAATCTAATCAAATGGTGACAGTAAAACTGAGCGAAAATTACCATAAAAATCTTAAATCTATTGTAATTGTATCGATTCAGTTTTAAATTTTTTGCATTTGTGTTAATTCGGTACATTTGGCTGGTTGGTGCTGATGTAGATATTTTTTAACAAAATTTAATATTTTCAAAATTTTAATTGTTTTAAAATTTTGAATGGTTTTTCTTGCCCTTTTTTTAATTTTCTTTTTTGGTTAGGGATGGCAGGAGGCTATCAGCCATCGGCTAAGGGCCGTGATCCTGGCCGGTGGCTGGAGACCTTCGTCGGCCCTAATAGAAAAAGGAAGGAAAAAAAAGACAGGAAAAAATTTAAAATTCGAGAAAAAAATTAAAAATATTATTAAAAATTATCTATGCAAGCACTGACCGATCAAATTGATTGAATAAGTATAATTGAAAAAGGTTTAGGACTCAATTGACAAAAAAAAAAAATTAAGACTGAATTGTCACAATTATAATAAGTTTTAGGAATCTTTTGGCAATTTTCCTCAAAACTAAAGATCCACTTGATAAGAACAGCACATAATTCCACTTTTGGACTTATATGCTTCCCAAAATGTCTTAGTTAGCTCATCATGACTAAGTTAAAGGATAATTAACATTCTCAATTCAACTGCTTTGGTTTGACTCGGATCTTCATGTTGTTCTTTATTCGGACAAAAAGTTTCGTATGAACAGTCTAGCCATTCAAATAATCTCCCAAAAGCAAAGACCTTTATTTCATTGTCCCCTTCTCCTAGTGCAAGGTGGTCATTTATTCATGCTGATGACCAAGCTACATTAGGCAGAGAGAGGGTACATTATAGTCAAAGTTGTACCCACATTGACTAATACGGATCGTAGACCTTAACAGTTGAGATTACCACCAGGTGCAACCCCAAATTGCGTACAGTAATTATTGTAATACGTGACGCGGGATTGAACAGCGCCTGGGTTCGCCCCGTCGCACTCTATGCCGTTAATGGCCCGGATCGTCGCGCCGAACCCTTGGCCCGAGATCTTGGACTGGAGGTCGTTGGTCGTCCAGAACCACAGGGCGGTCTTGAAGGCGACGAGAGGGTTGTTCGCCACGGTCTCCGGTGTGTTGAGCCCATCGAATCCGAGGCTCTCGCCGGCCGGGCCGTAGTTGTAGTTCCACGAGAGCTGGAGGGGCCCTCGGCCGAAGTACTTCTTGCCCGGCTTGCACGGGTACTGCGGCACGTTGGGGTCGCAGTAGGTCTTTTGGGGGTCGGTTGGCCCATCTATCTCTTCGATATAACAAAAACCTGCAAAGGAGAAATGCATAAGCATTTTATTTAACCGTAAATTATTCGTTTATATATCAAAACTAATGTTGCATGCTGCCCAAGAATAAGAACATGCATGAAAAGGAGAGAGCAAGACAAGTCTAACTTACTTCCAGTCTCATGCGTAACATGGGCGAAGAAAGCGGCGATCTCGCGCTTCGAGTCATCGACCGACCCGACCCGGCCGAACCTCGGGAAGCTACCGATGGCGTCGAGGAACGCTTTCCTTGAGTAGAAACTCTTTCCGGCACAGCTCGCGCCGGCTTGGTTGATGATCCCGTTGAAGAAGGCGTCGGTGACGATGTCCCCAACCACAACCGCATTAGTGGCGGGTGGGCCGCGGCGGGGTCGCAGGGGCCGGCTTGGCAACCCGGCCCGCAGTAGTCATGGCCGGTCCCACAGTAACCGTAACGGCTGCAGCAGAGGCCTGCGGCGCACCCGCAGTTTTGGGAGGTCACATGGGCACAACCAAGGCGAGGACAGCGAGACATGCGACGAGGATGTCGGTAAGCGCGTTCCGGTCCATGGCGAGAGAAGTATGTTTGGGACAATGTATTAACTTGCGATGTCGAGAGAAGAGAAGGGCATGGTGTATTTATAGCAGAATGATGGGTCACTCGTCTTTTGATGAATTGGAATTTTGATGGATGAGGACATAAATTTCCCATATGCGTGTGGAATAAGCAGAATGGGTTGACTAGACTGACCTAGACTTGGAATTTGAGGACATACCATGTTAAATAACGCGGGACATACAAAGACGAAGATTCATGAATTAAGTTACGTGGCATACTCTTATTAACTGCCGAGTATGGTCTAATTTATGTAAATGTACGAGGCACGCCGTCAGTCTGAAAGTATTTTTTACAAAAGCAGTCATGAAATTGGAACTCTCATCTATATCGATGGAATGAATTCGTTTACCGAAATCAAAGACCATATACGTATCAACGGTGGGAAAATCGTCCAAAAAGTTCTAAACGTATTGCACTTTTGCCAATTCAATCCTGAATAATTTAAGTTTTCAATTGACTCCTAAACGTTTTCATGTGTTGCCAATCAAAAAATTGATTAAAAAATTAAAAAGAAGAAGAGAAAAATAAATAAAGAAATAAATTCGAAAAAAATGTTAAAATACTATTGAAAATCCTTCACGTCAGCGTCGACCATGCCACGTGGAATGAATGGCATCCACAGGAGCGATTTTCTGCCAAATTGGCGGGATACACTCAATTGGCGAAATGTGAAAATGTTTATAATTGAAATGGCAAAATTAAAAAGGTTTGGAAATGAATCGACAAAAGTAAAATAGCTTCGTAACTTCTTGGACAATTTTCTTTGTTGACGCTGGAACCTGCTTGTGCGATTGATGTTTCTGCACGGTTAGTGCGCAAATAAAAACCCTAATTCTGTGGAGACTGGTTTTAATATGGTGGGCACTGCTCTATTTTGTACTGTCATCGAGTGAGACGACGGCGATGACTTTGAAATGGCAGGCTTGTGTCCAAACTATGCTAGTGCTGCTACGACCGATTCGATGCATTTGTAGGTCATGGCCGACGCGGCGATGCTCTTATCCATGAAAGTCCATTCAACACTTCTGTTTTCTCTTCACCCATGTTCTCTCTCCCTCATTTTCAATCGATCACACAAGGAAGCTGGGCTCAAGTTATCCACGTCCGCGTCAATTGGGCGACATACTCTTTAGTTTCAACAGGGTGTGAAATCTAGAATATTGATGGGGGGACTGACTGAGGCTGACCGTATTGGGGGCCATGGAATTGGATGATACGTGAACAGTGCGAGGTTCCCACAAGGAAGTCAAGTCACCGATGCCTAAGATCCTGAACCTTTGCAAGCCAATTCTTGAAGCATCCTCCATCCCAGCATATGTACATTGCACCAGCCGTGAGAACAACCACGGATTTGAAAGAGACCTACATAATTTGGCATGTTTCGACTTTTGGAAACGAGTGAGAATTGAAGGTATGAACGATTAGAGGACAAGAGAAGATGGGCCTGCTTAGTGTCGCAAAATTCAAAATAGCATTAGCATAAACGTCGAAACAATAGGCAAGCTGGAAACAAGAAATTTGTAATTGAAATAACAGGAATGAAAAAAGGAATGGATACAAATGACCGAGGCATGTGTTGGACACAGCTTCCTTAAAATAGATTCGTCCCCTCTAGTATGCGCCTGAGGTTTAGTGGACGTCTGTCTCCCAGGATACAACGGGATGTCAGCGAAGAAGTAGGCACAGTACCTCAAAGTTTCTGGCGAATCGAAACAACGTTACGAACACTATCGAAAAGCAATGCAGGATGCAGAGAGTAGAAACAGAGGGAGAGATTTCGAGATTTTTTGGTTTCTTTTCAATAGAAAGGGAAGTCGCCTATTTATATGATAATCGGGGGCATTTCGGGAATATGACTAGTAACGGCCGACTAAATCTGCCGCTATAAGATTAATCAGTAACGGCCAATTAAATCTGCCGTTATAAGATTAATCAATAACGGCCGATTAAATCTACCGTTATACATTAATTAGCTTGTGTTACTCAAATTGACAGTCACAAAAATTAAAAATTCTGACAATCACTCAATTGATTTGTAACAGCTCGAGTTGAAAACTAAAAGGCAAAAAATGGGTCTGTCGCGAGGCCTATTTTTCGGGTACGCAGGCAGGTCGTGCGCTCAAACCCAAATTTCAACTTGTTGGGCCTTCGTCGAGGCTCGGGATTGCACCCCCTGTGCTCGCGCACGAGGCCATAGGGCTTGTTGAAAGTTACTACTCCAGAGGGTCGCGACCTAAAAATTCGGGTTTTTCCCAATCTTAGGTTAATGAATTACTAAGTTAATTAAGTAAATTAACTAACATAGGTTCGAGCTCTCCTAAGCTTTACAATTCGCAACTTAAGTTCAGATATTCAAATGCAAAAGTATTATAGAGGGCCCTACTAATCATTTATGGTAGGTCGATTAAAAACCTAAATTAAAATAGTGGGAGAAAAACTATTCTATTCTACGAACAAAAGATTTAAGTTCTGGACGTGTAGTTACGCTAATATTTTATTAACTCCCTTTCGGTACCGTTTCAGAAAATGTCAATTGGCAATTTCAATTAATTCTCGCTTGAAGAGTTCAAAGGTAATCTTGTTAGGATTTTTTTCTATGATTTTTTTTTCTGTATGGCATGAAATTACAATTCAAGTTGTAAAAAAAAAGATAACTTACTGGCTATTCTTCGAATTAAGTTTCGATGTCTAAAGCATGATAGATCGACCCTAAAATTCGAAATACCTGCTATAAAAATAATCATCTAAAAGCTTGCATAGCATAGACTTATTCCATGTAGCGGTTGACGGATTAGAAAATTTTTTAACTCCGATACACTTGTAAAAATTTTTAGATGTCTTTGAGTATTTCAGGAAATCCTTTCAAAATTCATAACAACATTGCACCAAATCCTCCAAAATATTACATCGAATCACAATCTTTCCAAATTTAAAACACAGATATATTGCAAGATATGTTTAGAATTTTAATTCCGAACTTAACAAGCTATTTTTCCAATCAAGGCAAATTGAAATCCCTAACTCGCAATGCAATTTTCAAGATATGCAAATATGCTTAAAGCATGCAAAATTTTTTCAATCGAGGCAAGAACATATCCAAAATCTAGAGAATATCCCCAAGATTCAAATTATTGTTTTCTTTACGTGCAATCTTTATGACAATGCAATTCAATCAATAAAAATAAATGCAATCATAAGCAAGTGAATATCTCAAATTTCAAATTAGGAAATACCCGAAATTGCTTTCCTGTTTGATTCACACCGAAACTTGACGATCAAACCTTGTACTGGGACCCAACGGCTAGAGGAAACTCCCGGATGGGGGCTTGCACGTACGGGTGATACTTGGTGGTTCTTAGTCTGATTATGGGCTGTCCACCTCGAATAGCAAGAGTTTTAGGCGGCCTATAGAAGGGACTTCGGCTCCGAACAAACGATCGATTTAGTGGCAAATCCAGATGCCGAAACAGCAGCTATGGCGGGGACTCCTCAATGTTGTTGGGACGTCAGGGACTGCTATGTGCGATAGTAGCTTATCAGTTGGCTTTGTGATGAAGGCACTGCAAAGTGTTGGCCAATGAACGCCCGTTCTTGGTCTCCCTTTCTTTCAATATTGCGTGTATCAATCTCTACACGCCCTTGTGGCGAGTATATCAAAGTGAGAGTCCCCCCTTTTTTGACCCTGTTCTTCTTTATATAGGCCAAGATATCCAATCTTGGACAGAAAGAAATACTTTTATTCCCTCTCAATCAAATTAGATTCACTTTTGTTTTTCTTTTTTCCAATTGGTGTAAATGTGGCCAGAGAATCGTGTACCCCTTACACAATCAAGCTTATGCGATTTTCCTTCCTGTAATGCTTAGAAGATATATATTCTCTACCGATGCATATCCACAGTGAATGTCTTATTTGCATTGCCTTTTCTTTGTTTTAAAACAAAGATATGCCCCCACGTGTGATTTCATCCACCTTTCAATCGTGAACTGGTTAAGTTTTCAATTTATGGACTTGTTCCAGTTTATTCACTTAAGCTCAGAATTCCCATCACTAAATTCATCCACTGCCGATCCGATTGATTTAGTTTGTGAACCATCCGCTTAGTCCTATCACCGCTGGTCCGACTTGATGCAAAATGCAAGGCACACGAATGCTAAAAATAAATATGAAGTTGAATTTATTTTTTGGTGGGAATTAAAATTTAACTCCCGATTTTTATGAAAAAAAAATGACTAAAAAAATAAAATGTAGGTGTCAACATAGAGGAAGTGTAAACCATATGTAAAGCACTCTAAGCCTTCTTTCTTTCAATGTGGGACTAATGTTATCAACTTTTCACTTCCAACTCAAGGGGTTCTTTTAGTATCAATTTCTCATCACCCATCGATATATCACATATTTTCAACACTTAGCACCTGAACAAACCGGATGACTAGTCAAGCACTCCACCAAGTGTTGTGATTCACGTGTTAGTTATTGTAATTTTAGCTATATAATTTGATATTCAATATTTATGTACCTTATATTGCCCGTCTATGCTAATCTCCCAATCAATTTATAAATATATTGCCTTCGATTAGACTTACTATCTGGGACATCCAACTCCTTCATAATGATATTTAAGGGAAAGAAGCAAAAGATCAGGTAGTCATGGGTTAGGTTATCAAAATTCAATTCTAGCTTTCGATATTTATCTAGCTTGGTGAAAATCTAGTCAAATGGTGGCAGTAAAATTGAGCGAAAATTACCAAAAAAATCTTAGATCTATTGTAATTGTATCAATTCAATCCTAAATTTTTTTTTTTGTCAATGAGTCCTCAACCGTTTGTATTTATGTCAATTCAGTCCATTTGGTTGGTTGACGCTGACGTAGACATTTTTTAACAAATTTTAATATTTTTCAATTTTAATTGTTTTAAAATTTTTGAATAGTTTTCCTCCCTTTTTTTTTTTTTTTTTTTTTTTGGTTGGGGTTGGCAGGAGGCCGCCGGCCATCGACTAAAGGCCGTGACGCTTGTCAATGGCTGGAGACCTCCGTCGGTCCTAACAGAAAAAAGAAAAAAAGACAATAAAAAAGTTAAAATTCAAGAAAAAAATTAAAATATTATTAAAAATTATCTACACTGGTGCCGACCACCAATTGATTGACTAACCATAATTGAAAAAGGTTTAGGACTCAATTGGTTAAAAAAAATTAGGACTGAATTGTTGCACATTATAATAATTTTAGAATCTTTTGGCAATTTTCCTCAAAACTAAAGATCCACTTGATAAGAACAACACATAATTCCACTTTTGGACTTTTATGCTTCCCAAAATGTCTTAGTGAGCTCATCATGACTAAGCTAAAGGATAATTAACATTCTCAAGTCAACTGCTTTGGTTTGACTCGGATCTTCATGTTGTTCTTTATTCAGACAAAAAGTTTCGTATGAACAGTCTAGTCATTCAAATAATCTCACAAAAGCAAGGACCTTTATTTCATCGTCCCCTTTCTCCTTAGGGTTTTTTTTTTTTTACAACATCACTAGTGCAAGGAGGTCATTTATTCATGCTGACGACAAAGCTACATTAGGCAGAGAAAGGGTTTTCTCTAGGGCACATATTCATCATTGCACACATTATGTGACTACTAGGATCGTAGACACTTAACACTTGAGATTGCCACCAGGCGCAACCCCAAATTGCTTACAGTAATTAGTGTAATACGTGACCCGGGCTTGAACAGCTACTGAGCTCCCCCCGTTGCACTCTATGCCGTTAATGGCCCGGATCGTCGCGCCGAACCCTTGGCCCGAGATCTTGGACTGGAGGCCGTTGGTCGTCCAGAACCACAGGGCGGCCTTGAAGGCGACGACAGGGTTGTTCGCCACGGTCTCCGGCGCGTTGAGCCCATCGAACCCGAGGCTCTCCCCGGCTGGGCCGTAGTTGTAGTTCCACGAGAGCTGGAGGGGCCCTCGGCCGAAGTACTTCTTGCCCGGCTTGCACGGGTACTGCGGCACGTTGGGGTCGCAGTAGGTCTTTTTGGGGTCGGTTCGTCCATCTATCTCTTCGATATAACAAAAACCTGCAAAGGAGAAATGTATAAGCATTTTATTTAGACCGTAAATTATTCGTTATATATCAATACTAATGTTGCACGGTGCCCAAGAATAAGAACAGCATGAAAAGGAGACAACAAGACAAGTCTAACTTACTTCCAGTCTCATGCGTAACATGGGCGAAGAAAGCGGCGATCTCGGCGCTTCGAGTCATCGACCGACCCGACCCGGCCGAACCTCGGAAGCTACTAATGGCGTCAGGAACGCTTTCCTCGAGTAGAACCTCTTTCCGGCGCAGCTCGCACCCGCTTGGTTGATGATCCCGTTGAAGAAGGCGTCGGTGACGATGTTCCCAACCACAACCGCGTTAGTGGCAGGCGGGGCCGCAGTGGGTTCGCATGGGCCGGCTTTGCAACCTGGCCCGCAGTAAGTCATGACCGGTCCCGCAGTAACCGTAACGGCTGCAGCAGAGGCCGGCGGCGCACCCGCAGTTTTGGGCGGTCACATGTGCACAACCAAGGCCAGGACGGCGAGACATGCGACGAGGATGTCGGTAAGCGCGTTCGCGTCCATGGCGAGAGAAGTATGTTTGGGACAATGTATTAACTTTCGATGTCGAGAGAAGAGAAGGGCATGGTGTATTTATAGCAGAATGATGGGTGACTTGGTCTTGATGAATTAGAAGAATTTTGATGGATGTGGACATAAATTTCCACATCTGCGTGTGGAATAAGCAGAATGAGTTCACTAAGGCTGACCTAGACTTGGAATTTGAGGACATACTCTGTTAAATAACGCGGGACATACCAATACGAAGATTCATGTATTAAGTTACGTGGCATACTCTTATTAACTGCCGAGTATGGTCTAATTTATGTAAATGTACAAGGCACGCCGTCAGTGCGAAAGTATTTTTACAAAGGGCAATCATGAAATGAAATTAGAACTCTCGTTTATTTTATATATATATATATATATATATATATATAATATATAATATCGATGGAATGAATTCGTTTACCGAAATTAATGACCATATATATATCACGATGAGAAAATTGTCCAAAAAGTTCTAACTTATTACATTTTTGCCATTTAGTCCCCAATATTTTAAGTTTTTAATTGACTCCTAAACGTTTTCATGTATTGCCAATCAAAAAAGTGATTAAAAAATAAAAAAGAAGAGAAAAATAAAGGAAAATAATAAATAAATTAAAAAAAATGTTAAATTGCTATTGAAAATTCTTCACGCAAGCGCCGATAATACCACGTAGATGGACGGCATCCACATTAGTGATTTTCGGTCAAATTGACGAAATGTGAAAATGTTTATGGTTTAAATGATAAAATTTTAAAGAAAGTTTAGGAATGAATTGATAAAAGTGTAATAAGTTTGGAATTTTTTGGGCAATTTTCCAGTTGGACGCAGGAACCTGCTTTCGCGATTGATGTTTCTGCACGGTTAGCGTACCGAATAAAAACCCTAATCCTGTGGGGCCTGGTTTTAATGTGGTGGGCCCATCTCCATTTTGTATCATCTACCCCCGTGACTGTACGAGCCACTGAGACGACCGGCGAAGACTCTGAAATGGCAGGCTCGTGTCCATAATAATATGCTAGTGCTACGACCGATTCAAAGTGCTTGTACGACAGTGGAATAAGTTGCTTCGACTTGGTCCAAAGTCAATAGATGTTTTTGTCAGCTCAAGGAGCAGGAATACAATACGGAGAATCGAAAATTAAAAAGGGTGCGTTTGTTTCGGAAAGTGTTTTTTCGAAATTAATTTTTCGGCCTTTCATCTGTTTGGTTTATCAAAAATGATTCGATCAACTAAAAAAATTTTTTCAGTCGATAGAAAGTTTACGTACAAAATCAGGAAAGCGAATTCCCCAATCTAAAGAGGCCAAATACTTTCCGAAATTGCTCTTCTTTAATTTTTTTAATATTTTTAATATTTGATATTGCATTTTAATGTTTTAATATTATATTTTAATATTAATTTCTCTTCTTTTTATTTTTTTATTTTTCATTTTCTTTTCTTTCCTATCTGCCAAACAGTGGCGACAGCCACCGCCGAACCTCAGGACTGTTGGCTGAGCTCGGCCAGTCCCAGCAACCTCACCTAAGGCCGTCGGTCGAGCTCACCAGTCCCAACCAGCCTCACCCTAGGCCGTCGGTCGAGTGGCGAGCCTCACTCGAGGCCATCGATCGAGCTCGCAAGTCCCAGCCAGCCTCAAGGCCGTCGGATCTGGCAGCCTCGGCAAGCTTTAGGCTTGGGCCATTAGATCTGATAGCCTCAGGCTCGCTGGTTGCCTCGGCCAGATCTGGCAGCCTCGGACAGACTTGGCAAGCCTCGAGCTCGCTCGATTTGGCAGCTCAAGGCTCACCGACTGCCTTCGCCAGATCTAACGAGCTCTAGCTCGCCCTCGCCCTCCACCAGCGAGTCAAGCTCACCAATGGCCGTTAGAGTCGTAGAAGGAAGAAAGAAGAAGAAATCGCAAATTTGCAGAAGGGAAGAAGAAGTCGCAGAAGGCAGAATGGAAGAAGAAGTCGCAGGAAGAAAACGAAGAAAAAAAGAAAAAAAATATAGAATATGAAATTTAAAATATAAAAATATAATTTAAAATTTTAGATTTCTTTTGTTGAGATAAAGTGAAATCATTTTGCAAGTGCTAATCAAACGTCAAAAAATATTTTCATCACATGTCACCAAACGAGGGAAACAAATCGTTTTTCAGAAAAAAAAAAATTATTTCCTAAAGTCATTTTCTGGAAAGTGAATTCCAGAAAAATACTTTTCCCGAAACAAACATATCCATTTGTTTTAAACAGACACGGTCGACTATAATTACTTACTTAGAATAGAAATTACAAGATCTTAGGCTGCGTTTGGTGCGACTGGATGGAGTTGGTCAGGAATAGAATGGGCACCAAAATGAAGTGAAACCGGCATCTCTACGGACGAAAGGGTGATATAATTGAAGATACAATGAGTTGTTTTCATTTTTTTTTTTTTTCAGTTCGATTAAAGGAGAAGGCCTCTAATGCCGAAAATGCAATATGATCACAACTTCAAAGTAATTCCTCTCGCTCGTGCGTGGAATGGAAGCGGCCAACTTGAGATTGGGAACAGGCCTAGTCGCCACGGTCGGCTCGGTGCCGCGTCGACATGGAAGCGCACCTGAAGAGAAAGAATTTTATGCCGTAAAAATGGGCAACTCCGAAATTTACAAAATCTTTCGGGACCGTTCGATCCACGGTCCCGATTTTTCCGGATCTTGTAAATCTCTACCAAACAAAAGCATGTTCATAGCCCCCATGACTGATTCCCCTTGAACCAAGCATGCCATATGACAATTTTTCAAAAGAGAAGAATCATAATCAACGATATGGGCTTCAATTTTTTTTTTCTTTTTTTTTTTTGGGTGCTCAAAAGGATGGGCTCGAGTTGAGAAGTCCAACATCTTGACTTTAAGCCACATCCCATTCATTTTTGGGCTTACATTTAGGAGAAAACACATGTTATTGTCTCTCCCCAAGATATTGTGAGATGAAGGATCATTTTCCTTCTTCTTGTTTTATTATTAAAGAATTGAACACAATCATAACTCAGCGGGGTCCAAGATTTGATCGAAGGTCACGTGCCCACTAGATTGAACACGCGAGCCCCAGCGACAATGATATATGAACGTTATCTTTCTTTCGATATAACCCAGGACGGAAGTTATCGGATGTAACTCTCGAGTATTATTATGATATATAAATATTATCTTTTTTTTTAAAACCAAAAAATAAAAACCTAGGCAACATTGGAAAACCTAAAACCAACCTTAAGTAGTGAGCCTAAATAAACCCGGTTTCGGGTCCGAAACGGACTGCAAACGCGCATTTCGGAATCGTATCATGGGCTCGTAATTCTTCTCGGATCAAAAGTCACGACCGTTTGCTCGCATTCCCGCACAAATTATTGTTCCAGAAGTTGGATTTGCGTCCCTTCCAACGATCTGAAAGTAATTAGCGGCGAAGCGATCAGCACTTCAACGACAAAGCTCAAATGAATACAAATTTTGTAGCACGTGATGTTGTCTTACTTCTTTCTTTTTTCGCTTCACGGTTGAAATGATAGGCGACGGAGATGTGATCAGTTTCATTCGTGAAAACCACAATTGAGGATCGACAGGGATTGATATTTGACAAGCATGCATGTCTTTTTCTTTTCTGTGGTAGGTCCATCTTTTTTGTTTTGCCTCAAATAATAATTGGATAAGCAATAATACATTGATGCCGGATCGATCCAACGTCATAATCTGAAAAAATTATCCAAAAAGTCTTAAATTTATTATACTTTTGTCAATGCGGCTTTAAGCCTTTGAATTTTATCAACTGAGTCCATCCAGTTAATTTTGGTCAGAAATTGCCTATGTGGATGCCAGCCATATCGGTTAAAATTGGCTAGATGGGCTCAATCGGCTTAACATGAAAATGTAAATAAATTGATTGGAAAAATTAAAAGGTTTAGGATTGAATAGGCAAAAGTGTAATATATGTAGGACTTTATGAACAATTTACCTCGTGGTCTTGGGCAATCCACTGTTCATTCCATCTCGAGCATCAACTAGTGCTAACCTCATTCTAATGACGAGATTCATTAAATTGGACAATTATACTTATCGCATTCCATCCATTAATGAACATTTGGTTCATGATTCAATCTCGGGCGTGTTTAGGTAATTTTGGTTTTTTTTTTCACTTGAAATTCATTTTGGAAGCTTTAAAATATTCTTCAAATTCACGGTTTGAAAGCCAAAACTTTATCTCTTCAAAGGGTCGGACAGACGGCCGAGTGTGATTATCATGTTTATGCTTCGTGATCATCGCATAGATTGCTCGTGGAAGTGGGAGAGTCATCAAGTTCTTCATTGATCATGCAACATCATTTATGCCACCATCTTTGAGAAATTTGGGTCTCTAAGAGAAATGACTGGAATCGAAAATCTCTTTTGCAAGATACAAGTCAAGATACGTTCACCAATCGTTTATCTATAATCGATATAACCGACATGTTCTGGTGTTCTCGTAATCATAATTTCGCCTACCCGATTTACAATGACCTTGTTTCCTTTTTTAAAACCATAATCAACGGATCCGGGTTGTTGGTATTTTCTTATTTACCGGTTCGACCCGACCCGATATCAACCGCGGTCTGTTTTTTTCGGGACGATGTGGCAAAGGCTATGGTCCCCGTATGTTTCGCACTTTATGAGCATGCATTTAACTGCTGAAAATGGCTCCGAGGCCTTTTTGACTTTGAACACGAAGGTTTTGTTCTCTATCTACATGGAAAAAGAAGGGGGATTGAGGTGATAGTGGGAGGGAAATCATTTCAAATGATATCATATAACGTAAATTATGGGAATGGGTAAACTAAGAACATGACCCACCGATTTTTATTTTTATTTTTTTGTGGTGGATAATCATGCAAGGATAAAGGAAAAGTAGCCGCACCTTGTTCGAGGAAAGCAATGAGCGTAGCTATCGCTCTGAACCTAAGAAGCTGTTCGACATGACGAATGCGTTCGTATGGAATCGGCACTCAGATAAAATCGATCGACGAAAGATGGGGCGCATATATACATGGTTAATAGAATAGGACGAGATCGATAATGCGAGAGAAATGACGATTGGTCGATTGCACCACTTACACGTTGTATGTTACGCGAAATGTATGTTTTCGAAAAATGTTTTCTTAAAAAAGTTCGTTTGCATTGCTTAAAAAAATAAGAAAAAACGAAAATTATATTCATCATCCACGAATATATGTAGATATAAATATCTGTTAAATAAATAAATAAAATATGTTTTTCATTAATTAATTATTTCAATGACACAAGCAATCATTATTTAGAAAATAATTTTCAAATGATTCATTTTTCACGAAATAAATGAAGTTTAAGCGATACACTTGATTTTTTTTTTTTTTTGAGGCAAAAAGCAGAAAATTTTCAATTTTGCGATTAAAAATGGTTTTGTTTGAGTCAAAATTAGTTCTCGGTATTTTGTTCTAATTATGAACGCCGAGTTGAAAGTTAGGATCTTCTTTTTGGGTGTGGCAATTAGGTTATTTTGGATTAATTTGCGCAGAATGCAAATTCAAAGCGATGGAAATTCGAGCAGAAATTTTAAAAATTTTAATTTTTTCTCGAGATGAAGAAAAAAGAAAAGGAAAAAATTCCAAGTTTTTTCAATGTTTTCGTTACATTTTCTTCTCATAGGATGCTGCAAACATACCCAAAAGGCGAAAGATAAGATGAATCGAAATTTTTTGTCAAAGGTGAATTGGTGAAAGGCGAGGAATCATGGTGAACATGACATGCTCCAATCATTGTGCCCCTAAAAGCGTGCCTGGAAATCAGAGGTAATTAAATATTAAGAAAAAAAAGGTAATGCAAAAGTAAAAAAAAACTTTCGTATCTTTTTTTTTCTACCCAGGGATTGCAGAATACGAGGCAAAAATTCATGCATTTCTCTGACATAAAAAGGATTGTTTGGAAATGTCAGTGCCTTTACGGAGCATTGAGCGGAAAACTACTGTTTAGTGAAAAGGATAATTGAGAAGATCATTTTGTTTGGCCAAACAAAAGAAAACCAAAACAGAAAGGAAAAAAATTTAGGCTAAGTTGAATTTGTTTCGCGAAAAATATAATTATAAAATAATAGCATGAGTTTGGCTTATTTATATATGCATGAAGATCTCCAATCAACCGTTTACAAATTGAAGTAGAGTTGGAGAGAGGAGTTTAATCTATCATACAAGCATCTACGTTCTCGATTTGGATTGATTCGGTGAAATGTTATAGGCCGAGTCGAGTAATCCTTTTAATGCTTTTTTTATTCATTGTAATCATCTCGGCGTAATTAAGATGCAGACGCATCGTAGACGTTAACATTTCCCGAAGAAATCATTAAAGAACTATCTTTTGCTCTGCCTCTTTGCAAATCGACATAATTTGCTCCCAACCCCCGAATTCCTTTACTGATAGAGCTGCACGCCTATTGACAAAGATTCTTTTCTTTGAAATGCATTTTAATAGCGGATTCTTAATGTATTTATTGTACCATTGTTCTTGTTAATAAAGAAAGATCTAAAGGAAAGTTGTATGTTATTCGAAGACATAAGGTCAAATAAATAGGTATAATGAAGTCGAATTTAGTAAAGTACATGCGAGGAAACAATTCCAGAGAAAATACAAGGTTAAGGAAACAATCCTAGAGAACATACAAGAATAATTCAAGAAAATATATAGAATCGATCAAATATTTCTAACAATTTTGACTCTTTTTGCTTCCTTTTTCTTTTGGAGGGGGCGGACAAAAAAGTAAAAGATGACAAAGTTGTCAAACCATAATAACCACTTTTGTTCCCTTTTTCCCGCGTTCTTTATCCCCCCTACTTGATTTTGACTTTCCCTCGATAAAAAAGACAAAGTTACAAGTACCGCCCCTGTTTTATGTCTGTGTCTTCCGGCCACTCTTTACAGGCTTCAAACCTCGTAATACATGCGATCAAGCGATATTCGCTGTTGAAGATAATCCAAACTGTGGAAAATGTAATCTTTTCGAAGATGGGAATTGTGGAAGGCAACGGGATGACCATGACCCACCAAGAGAGGGGAGGCCCGATTTGATTTTGGAAGATTGCCAATCCGCGACAGTTTGAAGGAGTGTTTGCACACCACCTGCTTGATGAGAATGACCAAAGAAGAAGCTCGCCATCACGCAAACATCTCCAACTGGATGCTCTGTCTCTTTCCTCTGCTTCTTCGCTCACTCTCTCTCTCTCTCAACTCAAACCCACCAACTTTCTTTTCTTTTCTCTATTATTTTTCCTCGTTCTTGGCATTCTTTCCTTCTTTGAGTTTCCTCTGCGTTCAGGATCGTGGTGACAAGCAACAGCAGCAGAATCAGATGTCACTGGCCAATCTTCAAGGCAAAGATACAGTGAATGGTAACTTCACTTCTCCTCCTCCTCTTGGACCATTTTTTTTTTTTTTATCATTTCTTCCTCCTCCTTGATGCTGGAAGCTTTGTTAATTTGGTGTAGTTATAATTGTTGAATAGATGACTTGTAAATCGCTGTTCATGTTTTCTGCTCGTGCGATGAGAACATGCATTGAGCGTTCCTCCTGTCATGACTTGTGTTCATGGTCAGAGTGTGCGTCTGGTGTAAATTAAGTGGGTTTAGTTCTAAAAGTTCATCCCCCATGTAAGGGCTTGATGATGCACGTAGCAGAGAGCTTGCTGGGCCTTTATCTTTTTCCCGAGGAATTCTTACTTTGCGATAAGATTCCGAAGATCTATTGACGCTGTGTGATTTTGAATGAATAATTCCCCTTGTAACGTTGGAGATACAGTCTTTGTCCAAGGAATGTTCTATCTTTTGCTACTTAGCTTTATTTTGGCCTCAATTCTGATCCACTGAATGGAAACTGCCAATTGGTAGTGTCTAGTACAAAGACGATTATACTAATACCATCAAAATTAAAAAACCGCTCTCATATCTGCCAAGGCAATAGGAAGACAGATGGACATCTGTTTGAATGATTTGTTCAATGGTTTAGATACAGTCACACTTAGGTTTCAATTTTTTGTGCCGTAAGTTTTCAAATTTTCTCAGTTTCGACTGTTTTTTCTTGCGTAGGATTTTCCGAGATGTGTCCAGCGATACACTCTATGGACGTTGGAGGGGAACATTTTGCCCGACAAGGTCAGATTTTTGCAGATTCTTCTGAAACTTTTTGGTAACTCGTTTTGTTCATCGACGACATTCCTTTGATGCTGCTGCGCTTTAGTTCCACGAGTTTCTGCAGTTTCATCTATCACGATCCAATGACACCCAAACTTCGTTGGGTTTTCTATTCAGTTCCCTCTCGTTTCCCGCTGTGGAAAAATCAGAAAGTTAGTCGCTGAGCACAGAGACTCGGACATCTCGAGAATATGAGACTTCTAAAACCTACCGGGAGGTGCTGGACTCGTTCGAGCTAGCCGCAAAGTTCTGCTATGGGATCAACTTCGAGATCCACCCCATTGAATGTGGCTCAGCTTTGCTGTGTCTCCGACTACCTTGAAATGAACGAGGAAATTCCAAAGACAACCTTTTTGGCTCAAAGGCCGAAGAGTATCTGAGGACAATCATCTGCAAAGAACCTCGAGATGAAGCGTGCGAAGTGTTGCCAGCAATGTGAAAACTTGCTTCCGCTAGCCGACGAGCTCAAAATAGTGAGTCGTTGCGTGGATGCGATAGCCTCAAAGGCGTCCGCGCCGAGCAAATAGCTTCAAGCTTTTCACGGCTGAGAATACAGTAGCTCTGGGAGGTTCACATGAGGACAAGCAAGTAAAATGCGAGGGTGATTGGCATGGATAGACGACATCTCCAACCTCCGGGTGGATTTGTATCAAACGCGTCATAATGGCGATGAAGTGTCGTGGGGTCCGTCCTGAAAGCATCGGGGGCATCGCTCATGAACTTATGCTCAAAAGGAGTTGACGAGAAAATCCAGCTTATGGAATTTATCTAACCAGCAGAAGCGCTGATGTTAGGTCCAACACGATGGAGCACGAGAAAAATCGGGTCGACGACTCATTATACAAGCCCTTGGCCCGTTCGAGAAACAAGCGGTGCCCCTTAAGGTTCCTCTTTGGGCTTTTACGGACAATGTGCTGTGATGCTCGATGCAGTGTTCGCTTGCAGGGCTTGATCTGGAGCGTATCGGATCGGTTTGAGAGCCAGTTAGATGTTGCCACTCTCGATGACCTTCTGAATTCCCGTTGTTTCGGCATGCCGGCGATACGTTAATTCGATGTGGGGGGGACACCAGTTCATAGGATATTGTGGAACTCTCACAGCAAGATGACAGCGCACCATGTGCAAGATGAATTGGGAGGATGATGCCTCGTACGGCCCCCCCCTTTTTTGTGTTCGAATCGGATATATGGTCCTCTTCTCCCTCTCATAAGATCTGCAGCTGATGTTTTAAGACCGGTACGATCTACCCTAAACACTAGTAGGGGACTATTACGTACCTTCTAGACAGAAATGCCATCCTGACGCGGAATCTCTTGAATGATGAAGTTCCTCACATCAAGTATCGAGATGGTCAACTGCGGTAGTCTTTTACCAGCACATGCACGTGACCGTTCCCATATGGTTTATAACCGAGGCTGTGGCCATAGCTACCTTCAAAAGTACGCGCCACTATCTTGGATCCTTTTACCTCTGATCTTTAGTACATTGCAGTCAATGCTATAAGATGCCTTATATAAAGAACCATCTGCTTATAAAACTAATATCTGCACATACAAGCTCAAAGTAATCACATATCAATAAGCTATTGCAAAATGAGTTTACCTACACTTAGGACGCACGATTAATTCTGTTCGGACACCTACCTCTATGGCGAGAATCAAGATCCTTAAGACAAAACATATAGGTCGATTTTTTGGAAGAAAAAGAGTCTAACAGATACGAACAACAAAGATTGTTTAGGAGCAATCTTTATACACTAGCTTGGACAAAAATTGATACATGACATAAAGTGATAAATTTTCACACTTTTTTCATCATTTTTCTTTAAATAGTTTCAGAAAATAGAAAAATGACTTGAAAATTCACAAAAATAGCATTTTGATCGGTAACAAAAACTACAAAAAAACAAGTATAGCGCTGAGTATCATTGTTTTTCCTATAAATAATTTTCAGTTGCACCTGATATCTTTGCTGCTAAATGAGCTGAGGAATAATTTATTCAGGCATCAATCAAGTCTAAACTGTACATGTGAGAGCAGTACAGGTAAGAAGACCTCTGCGTAAGATCTGATTGAATTCCAGAAGCTTATCGTCAATCGAAGCCGGGGGCTGCATGCTGCACAGAACGAGCGCCTTCTCTGCAATCCATAGTCCAGGTCCTCTACTTTTGTAGCAAATATAAGGCCTAAGGAAGTTCTCTTGTGCTGCCTTCCTACAACGACGAAAATGAACCCAAGCACGATGCACACCACAGTCATGGATATGTGATCAGCAGTGGAGCGCTTTCAGCACAATGCCGCCATGGTCTCCTCGAGTATCAACCTACGCCTCGCTGAGCATATTTTCGAGAATTAATCCCAAAAAAAACCAAAATTACATTTATAGCTCATTTAGCATTTCGCCCTTTTTTTTTAATTTTTTGGAGTTCCGGAAGATCAGGTTCCGCCGTAACTGATAAACTAGAGTTGAAGACCGTATTTCAATGATGTGTATGAGGATTACTTACAATGCCCACTAGGAAAATGAAATTTCATAGTGATTGCATGAAGTAGGGCACATGGTCGAAATCTCTATCGTCGACGGAGAGTATCATGAGTTCGTTGACTCAAAAAAATAGTGCAGATAAGTAAAAACTGTAGCATTGCAAATCATTGGAAAGATGCATGTTCTTCCAAGAGGATTGACAGCCTACTCCCTCGAGGCACTCTCACCAGAACAGAATAAAAGGTGATCGAGGGAACATGAAGCAAGCACAGGACTAAGTTAAATCTAGGACACTATTGTTTCAGGGAATTACATGCCGAGTTTGCTTTTTGTGACATTATTACCTTTTTTTTTTGCCATTTCTTATTAGCACCATTGTATAAACAGAAGTGCTTATGGTGCCAAGCTTGAAAGAATGACAGTTTTGTCATTGTAAAAGGTATTGAAGAGTGGCTTGATTTGAATTACAGCTCCACCTCGTTGTGGTGAATTCGTCGTTATTTTAGAACATAGACATGAGGGTCAGTGTGTTCTTAGAATGATGTGATACACACTCTCCAAGATGGAATGCCCAAAAATTTGAGGTCCTATACATAAGCCCAGCTTAAAACATCCCTTTTCTCGAAAAGATTAAGGTTGGAGTATGGCAATCGGGTTATTGTTTCGATCTTTACCTTCACTACATTCGTCAGATTTCGCTTTCAGATGTCACTGGGTGCATCTCAACAAAAGAGTTGCCCCCTCCCATATTAATCACGAATTATTTTCCTGTTTAAGCCCACTTGGTTCTGATCACTTGCATGCTGGCAGCGGTAGACCCTGTTTGAGGCAAGCCAATAGCAATTCGTGCAGAACTTGACCACATCGAATGTGACCCATCCCCTCCCTATTTTACCTCTTATTTTGTTCCCCTACCGTTTTGTCTAGTCTTTTTCCCCCCCGTGTTCCAATCCCCCTCGTCCCCCCGCTTGCCCCTCATGAGTGCACCCCACCCGAGCCCCTCCCCTCCCCCACATTCCCACCTTTTTCCTCCCCCCCCACTAGATCCCCCCGACCCAAGCCTCGCCACCGCTTTTTCCCCCCCCCCCCCACCCCCTCTTTTTTTTCTTTCCCCCCCCCCCCCCCCCCCCCCCCTTTTCTTTCCTTTCTCTTTCCCCCTTTTTCCCCCCCCCCCCCCCCCCCCCCCCCATACCCCCTTACCCCCCCCCTGTCTTCCCCCACGCCCTGCCCCCTTTTCCCCATGGAGATACCTTTACGGTTCCCGTGTACACCTTGAGGTGGAGGAAGCTTGGGGGCGTCAGCAAACGATGACTACAATTTTCGTCTTTCTTCGATCAACCTGGAGCAGGTAATTATGAGTAGAATAGAATACGCTGTGTGTATGACGGATATGGAGAACCTGAGTAAGGAAATATGTGAATATTGTGATGAATTGTCAGAGTAAACCCTGAGCTAGTAGTTGTTCTTGAGAATGGTGGGTACGGTGCTCACACTTTAGCAACGTCTCGCATATTCATGCCCCCCTTATCGTATTACCCTCCGCCTCACATCTGTTCTACCATTTGTCCCCCCCCCCCCTCCTTTTTTCTTCCTCTTTGGTCCCCCCGTGAAAAGAATTAACAACATAATGACATTCGATGTGAAGAAAAAATACATGTCCTCTGCAGTAAGTTTGACCATTATGCAAAATCGATAAGAAGGGAATTTGGGCGAGGGCTGTTCATGATGTAATAAATCAACATGATCCCAATGGAGGTTATTTGATAATGGTAGAGCAATCCACGGCATCATGTTTCCAAGTGCTACTTGCGGACCAATATTTATATTCGCATTCAGGAAGGGAAACTGGAAACAAAACAACCACCCAAAACTGTTGAAAAAGAAGTATAGTCAAGAGACGGCTGGCTGCGCCACACGAGGAAATGCA
>JAGVVM010021088.1:0-38241 GCA_019149425.1 Psidium friedrichsthalianum | reverse complement strand
TTCTACCCGAACATTGCCCTGATAAGGGACCCGCGCAGGCTTAGGAAGGGGACCGGTGTCTCGTTAGGGGAGCTGCTGAAGAACAAGGCTAATGAGGAGGGCATGACAGTCCTGATGCTTGTCTGGGACGATCGCACGTCGGTCCCAGATTTGAAACGGGACGGGCTGATGGCAACGCATGACCAAGACACGGCGCAGTACTTTCGGAACACAGGAGTGCATTGTTTCCTGTGCCCTCGGAATCCCAAAGAGGGCGCGACGAGCATAATTCAGGGCCTGGAGGTGTCGGCCATGTTCACTCATCACCAGAAGATTGTGGTGGTTGACGCCGAGATTCCTGGGGGAGGATCGGAGAAGCGGAGGATTGTGAGCTTCATCGGCGGCATCGATCTGTGCGATGGCCGGTACGACACGCAGGACCACCCGCTGTTCGAGACTCTGAATTCAGACGTCCACAGGAATGATTTCCATCAACCGAATTTCCAAGGCGCTTCGATCAAGAAAGGCGGCCCGAGGGAGCCGTGGCACGATGTTCACTGCCGTCTTGAAGGCCCCGTCGCCTGGGACGTCCTCTATAACTTCGAGCAGAGGTGGAGGAAGCAAGTGGGAGAGAAACTCCTCATCCCGGTAAGCAAGATGGAGCAGATCGTAATCCACCCATCGCAAGTCACGTCTGAAGACCCGGACCCATGGAATGTGCAGTTGTTCCGGTCCATTGACGCCGGCGCAGCAGCCGACTTCCCTGAAGATCCCAATGCTGCAGTCTCCCTTGGCCTCGTCGGCAGCAAGGACAATGTCATTGACCGGAGCATCCAGGATGCCTACATCAACGCGATCCGCCGGGCCAAAAACTTCATCTATATCGAGAACCAGTACTTCCTTGGCAGCTCCTTCGGGTGGAAGGCCGAGGGCATCACCGTTGCGGACATCAATGCGCTGCACCTAGTCCCGAAGGAGCTGTCACTGAAGATTGTGAGCAAGATTGAGGCCAGGGAGAGGTTCGCCGTGTACATCGTGATCCCGATGTGGCCCGAGGGCATACCGGAGAGCGATTCGGTGAAGGCGATCCTGGATTGGCAGAGGAGGACGATGGAGATGATGTACACAGACATTGCCAATGCCCTCCAGAGGAAGGGGATTGATGCCAATCCTAGAGATTACTTGGCCTTCTTTTGCCTTGGAAACAGGGAAGCAAGGAGGAGTGGTGAGCCAGCGCCCGAAGAGAAACCGGAGCCAGGTAGTGACTATCTCAGAGCCCAGGAAGCAAGAAGGTTCATGATTTATGTCCATGCGAAGACGATGATAGGTGAGTGAACGATGAACTTTGATCTGATTATAACGGATTTTCCGGCGAAGTGTTGATTCATATCCCTTTCAGTTGACGACGAGTACATAATCGTCGGATCGGCCAACATCAACCAGAGGTCCATGGACGGCGCCCGGGACACGGAGATCGCGATGGGCGCGTTCCAACCGAACCATCTTGCCGCTGCTCAGCCGCCTAGGGGCGACATCTACAGCTTCCGGATGTCGCTGTGGCTTGAGCACCTCGGCCATCTCGAGGAAACTTACAATCATCCGGAGACTCTGGAGTGCATGCGGCAGGTGAACGCGCACGCCCAGCGGAATTGGGAACTGTACGTGGACGACGCATTCCACGGGGACTTGCCCGCTCACTTGCTCCGTTACCCCATTGAGGTTGCCAGAAATGGAGCCGTCACGCCCTTGCCTGGGTTACAGCATTTCCCCGACACTAAGGCTCCAATCTTGGGCGCAAGATCTGATTATCTTCCTCCTATTCTGACTACTTAAAAAGACGATCAGATGCAAAATCTTTTGTTGAAGTGACAATGCTCTATGGTTTGCAATTTGAATCTATGGTTTTCTGTATCACGGAAAGCACAAAGAACTCGTTCTATAATGTATAAAGATTATGAACAAATGCATAGCGATTCTCGACATCGCAGTTCATAACATGAGAACACAATCTGATCCGACATGAAATTTGTGTTGCCGGATTTCACCCTTGAACGTCTTCATGTAAAGAATATATCTGTATATTTTCTCATCGCTGTCAAAGTAAAGTCTAGTCGAGGCCTCCGCAAATGGCGGCCATCCTCGCATGGCCACTGGCGACGGTTGTGGCCCTAGCCAAAGGTTGTGACTGGCAGTACTTGAATCCCCTGATCTCTTTGAAGAGGTTCGTTAAGAGAGAGAACCCACGGAGAAGATCCTCGCACAAGCTCGAGCAGATCTTCCGCTGTGGCCGATAACGCCGATGCTACTAATACTGCAAGAACAAGCTCGCACGAGCTCGAGCAGGTCTTCGGCTACACAGCCGGCATGGCTCCACGCATGGCCTCTCTTTCACTCTCATCCTCCGTCTCTCTCTTCCGTAGCGAGCTCGAGCTCTCCTGAATCTTCACTGGCCAGTGCCCAGGGGGCGAGCGAGCAGACTCGAAGACGAAGACGAAGGGCGAGAGAGAGAGAGAGAGAGAGAGAGCAGGCGGCTAACAACCCTACACCATGCTTGAGGTTCTGGGCGAAGCATATTGATGTGTCAGTCTCTCCTCCTTTTTTATAAAGCCGGAAAATTCAGGGGACGTGATGGGGTTTCATTCTTCTTTCTTTCTCGGGTTCGGGTTCTTTTGTTGTTTGTGCTTCGGCGCCAACCTGGGCTCGAGCATCATCAAAACTGAAACTTGTTTCTGGGTTTTGATTTAGTCCGATGAACACGATTCGACATAAATTCTTTTTCGCAGGGTCGCCAGATCTCTCCCTTCGGTTCTACCAGGGGAGATACCTCCAACCTTCGATCTGTCGAATTCTTGCATGCATGGGTTAAGCTCTTGCTCTCTGGCTTTGTGCTCGTTTCTGGGACAAGTTTTCTTGCTGGGTGATGTCATTGCAGGAATCTCAGATATGCAGGGGATACACTGTCCATTTTACTGTTCAAAACACTTAGTTACAGACGATACTTTTGTAACTCCTCCTTTTCTTTTCTTTTTTTGGTCGAATCGTAACTCCTCCTTTGTAATGTGGGTTATAGTGCGTTTTGATGCGTACCAAAAAGATTGCGGATTTCTATATTCTTTGGTCTCAGTTGGTGCTAGGTTGAAAGTTTTTGAATTAGACTTAGATTGCCTCTAAGGCGGAGAAGGAAGAGAGTTTCATGTCATGCGCCCGGGGTTTATACGTACGAGTTTCATGCCACAAAAAAATTTCTTTGGCTTAATTGAGGTGGTGTTAAATATTGGACTCGACACTTGACGGTTCAAATAAGGGTAATATTTCAGTTTTATTGGTTCATGCTTATTGAGAGTGTCTATTATCAGTTTCTTGAACTTGGCCCTTCTTTGTTTCTTGTTTGCAACTCTTCGGCTCTAGACTTTGCTTTCTTTGTGGTTCTAGGAATCTTATATGCACATCGATATGCCCCTATTGGGAATGCTAGTATCTTGTTCTTACCTTTCTAGGTAAACCAAGCGCATGTTTGGTAATGCACGCTCTAAGGTTGCTTTCCAGTTGGTATGGAATCCTTTCGAGTTTGCTTGTTCAGCAAGTGAGAGTTTTCAAAGAGCTTGTGAACATGGGAGATATATGTCTAATAAGAATCAAACTTAAGGCCAAACAGTGACGGAACCACCAGACGGCTCCAGCTGGAGCACTAGCACTTAGGAGGAGGATAACATATATGTACCTTCTCCAATATCCTCCAGCAGCACATCGAACCATATGCTTGATCCTCCTCATAGCAGTGCTGGGGAACCGAGCAACCCATCCGAGTTTGTAAATCACGGCTAGTCTGTTTGCTTCGTGCATCATTTCGTTTAACATATCGGAAACACCTTTGGCTTCTCATTGTGAAGATGTTGGTTAGTATGTAATGTCATGCAGCGGTAATTTAACTGTTTCTAGAGGTTAATGGTTCTTGGGCCTACCTGATATGTACTTCAGAATGTTAATTTGCGCCTCTCTCTCCTAATGTGGGCACATGAATAATATTCGCATGAATATTGGCGACACGGTAGTTTCGTATACCTTGTCGCCTGTAGACATAAACTAGGAGTAGTTATTATACGAGGCCCCATTTTTTGTAGTGAGGTAGTTCTGCAGGCAAAGCACATTGGTATCTCCAATTCCATTCTTACATAAGTCCCATATGCTCCTTTTTGGTTTCTATCGTTTGCCAGCAACTATGCTCTTCTAGTGAGTATTTTGACATGGTCAACCTGGTAAATTCTTGATCTGTGGCATTTTGATTCGGGATTGGGAACAGTACAGTCGTTATGCTATGTTGGTCTGGTTACTTCAGTTGACTGCTTGAAACATTTTGCAGGGGTTTACATTTTATCTTGAGTTCTCTTTTAGCTGTGCATTCAATCAAGTTCTTTGTTTTCCTTTATGTTTATGCTTTTCATTGGAGCAATTCACCGGGGCAGGCCCTCTTCTGTGGAACCAGGCAAGGCAGCAATAGTATGCAAGTAGGGGAACTCAGAATCGCACACAAGATCGTGAACCTAGAATCAGGTGAAATCAGTGGATAGTATATTATGCAGTTCCTAGCTTCTTTGAGTCATTTCTACGTGTGAGACAGGACCTTTTCCCAGTTAAAGGACCAAGCAACCACTTTGGCCTCTTGTCTAGAATCAAACTTACAGTATTCGTTGAACATAAAGTAAAGCGGAGCCTATGCTTAGCTTGTTTTGCAAGGTGGAAATTTACGTGGTAATCGTTGGAATTCGCTGTCATCTTGCCGCAGCTCATAACGTATTTTTCATTACTGATTGTGGTCTTATTTAAAGCAAATCAACACCGTGAAGAACCGCTCAAAACTCCACTAGGACACTTGATATTTGATTTCGCGAGCATGTCATGCGGTCAAGTAGGTGATGGACCTGTTCGTCCAGGCTCCCATCCATAGTAATCGGTCTATGAGGAGTAAAGAGTACCAGTTGCAAGTTCAAAACTTTAAACCCATTTCGGCTTCGGCTTCGGCTTAGCGATACCGGCAATGTTGGCATTCGCGGGCTGCTGATAATTCTTTTATGCGAAACCGCATTTTGAATGTGTTGCGCATTTGACTCGACTAAATGCTTGGTTAGGCATGCACGTAGAGGCTTCGACATATTGCCTGCCGGGCTGCGACGGGAACTCGCGCCGTCATGTCTACTTTACCTTGTGCTTTTGGCCCTGCAAACATCTTCATTATGGAAGTCTGCGCTGCCTAACGTTAGGAAACAAATTATCCAAAGACCTGAAGAGGTGAAAGAGAATGCTGTGTAGTACTTAAGCTATATTGCCACCGAGTTGGAAGGATTAACAGCATTTCGAAAGAGAACACGAAACGAACCCCGCCGAACACGTTCATGGGAGGCCTCTTCCAGATTGAGGACCAATCAACCTTGATCCCACCCCCACATCATCAGCCATGACGACTATGCACAGTGTGGCGCACCAAATGCCCATCCGCAAAATGGAAGAGCTTTTGCGCATTTTCATTAATTTAATCCCCGAACAGAGGACCTATACGAGGCACATAGCGATTGGAAAAGAATCGATAGAAAAAGAAAAAAAAAAAGCGGAATTAATTGATATTACTTCTCGAAACGAACAAAGGAAAGAAAGGAAAGATGAAACATAAATCATGCCGGAGCTTGCTTAGCTCTAAAGCCATCTTCATACATCGAGGCGATGGGTCCATTCTGTTTCGGACCGGTTTGAATTTGCAAAATTATTTGGAAATTAGAAAAAAAACTAAACTATGGCGCTTGTGCCGTTTCAGTCCTAAACTTTTTAATAATGCCAATTCAATCCTAAATTTTTTTAAGATTTTTAATGCAGCCCTTTTGCTAATGTGGCGATATAAACAACGACTGCAGTCTTATGTAGCGTGTATGAAGATACACGCTACATAAGACTGCAGTCGTTGTTTATATCGCCACATTAGCAAAAGGGCTGCATTAAAAATCTTAAAAAAATTTAGGATTGAATTGGCATTATTAAAAAGTTTAGGACTGAAACGGCACAAGCGCCATAGTTTAGTTTTTTTTTCCTAATTTTGCCCAAATGTTTTCGCATTCAAACCGGTCCGAAACAGAATGGACCCATCGCCTCGATGTATGAAGATGGCTTTAGAGCTAAGCAAGCTCCCGGCATGATTTATGTTTCATCTTTCCTTTCTTTCCTTTGTTCGTTTCGAGAAGTAATATCAATTAATTCCGCTTTTTTTTTTTCTTTTTCTATCGATTCTTTTCCAATCGCTATGTGCCTCGTATAGGTCCTCTGTTCGGGGATTAAATTAATGAAAATGCGCAAAAGCTCTTCCATTTTGCGGATGGGCATTTGGTGCGCCACACTGTGCATAGTCGTCATGGCTGATGATGTGGGGGTGGGATCAAGGTTGATTGGTCCTCAATCTGGAAGAGGCCTCCCATGAACGTGTTCGGCGGGGTTCGTTTCGTGTTCTGCATTTCGAAATGCTGTTAATCCTTCCAACTCGGTGGCAATATAGCTTAAGTACTACACAGCATTCTCTTTCACCTCTTCAGGTCTTTGGATAATTTGTTTCCTAACGTTTAGGCAGCGCAGACTTCCATAATGAAGATGTTTGCAGGGCCAAAAGCACAAGGTAAAGTAGACATGACGGCGCGAGTTCCCGTCGCAGCCCGGCAGGCAATATGTCGAAGCCTCTACGTGCATGCCTAACCAAGCATTTAGTCGAGTCAAATGCGCAACACATTCAAAATGCGGTTTCGCATAAAAGAATTATCAAGCAGCCCGCGAATGCCAACATTGCCGGTATCGCTAAGCCGAAGCCGAAGCCGAAATGGGTTTAAAGTTTTGAACTTGCAACTGGTACTCTTTACTCCTCATAGACCGATTACTATGGATGGGAGCCTGGACGAACAGGTCCATCACCTACTTGACCGCATGACATGCTCGCGAAATCAAATATCAAGTGTCCTAGTGGAGTTTTGAGCGGTTCTTCACGGTGTTGATTTGCTTTAAATAAGACCACAATCAGTAATGAAAAATACGTTATGAGCTGCGGCAAGATGACAGCGAATTCCAACGATTACCACTTAAATTTCCACCTTGCAAAACAAGCTAAGCACAGGCTCCGCTTTACTTTATGTTCACTGAATACTGTAAGTTTGATTCTAGACAAGAGGCCAAAGTGGTTGCTTGGTCCTTTAACTGGGAAAAGGTCCTGTCTCACACATAGAAATGACTCAAAGAAGCTAGGAACTGCATAATATACTATCCACTGATTTCACCTGATTCTAGGATCACGATCTTGTGTGCGATTCTGAGTTCCCCTACTTGCATACTATTGCTGCCTTGCCTGGTTCCACAGAAGAGGGCCTGCCCCGGTGAATTGCTCCAATGAAAAGCATAAACATAAAGGAAAACAAAGAACTTGATTGAATGCACAGCTAAAAGAGAACTCAAGATAAAATGTAAACCCCTGCAAAATGTTTCAAGCAGTCAACTGAAGTAACCAGAACAACATAGCATAACGACTGTACTGTTCCCAATCCCGAATCAAAATGCCACAGATCAAGAATTTACCAGGTTGACCATGTCAAAATACTCACTAGAAGAGCATAGTTGCTGGCAAACGATAGAAACCAAAAAAGGAGCATATGGGACTTATGTAAGAATGGAATTGGAGATACCAATGTGCTTTGCCTGCAGAACTACCTCACTACAAAAAATGGGGCCTCGTATAATAACTACTCCTAGTTTATGTCTACAGGCGACAAGGTATACGAAACTACCGTGTCGCCAATATTCATGCGAATATTATTCATGTGCCCACATTAGGAGAGAGAGGCGCAAATTAACATTCTGAAGTACATATCAGGTACGCCCAAGAACCATTAACCTCTAGAAACAGTTAAATTACCGCTGCATGACATTACATACTAACCAACATCTTCACAATGAGAAGCCAAAGGTGTTTCCGATATGTTAAACGAAATGATGCACGAAGCAAACAGACTAGCCGTGATTTACAAACTCGGATGGGTTGCTCGGTTCCCCAGCACTGCTATGAGGAGGATCAAGCATATGGTTCGATGTGCTGCTGGAGGATATTGGAGAAGGTACATATATGTTATCCTCCTCCTAAGTGCTAGTGCTCCAGCTGGAGCCGTCTGGTGGTTCCGTCACTGTTTGGCCTTAAGTTTGATTCTTATTAGACATATATCTCCCATGTTCACAAGCTCTTTGAAAACTCTCACTTGCTGAACAAGCAAACTCGAAAGGATTCCATACCAACTGGAAAGCAACCTTAGAGCGTGCATTACCAAACATGCGCTTGGTTTACCTAGAAAGGTAAGAACAAGATACTAGCATTCCCAATAGGGGCATATGGATGTGCATATAAGATTCCTAGAACCACAAAGAAAGCAAAGTCTAGAGCCGAAGAGTTGCAAACAAGAAACAAAGAAGGGCCAAGTTCAAGAAACTGATAATAGACACTCTCAATAAGCATGAACCAATAAAACTGAAATATTACCCTTATTTGAACCGTCAAGTGTCGAGTCCAATATTTAACACCACCTCAATTAAGCCAAAGAAATTTTTTTGTGGCATGAAACTCGTACGTATAAACCCCGGGCGCATGACATGAAACTCTCTTCCTTCTCCGCCTTAGAGGCAATCTAAGTCTAATTCAAAAACTTTCAACCTAGCACCAACTGAGACCAAAGAATATAGAAATCCGCAATCTTTTTGGTACGCATCAAAACGCACTATAACCCACATTACAAAGGAGGAGTTACGATTCGACCAAAAAAAGAAAAGAAAAGGAGGAGTTACAAAAGTATCGTCTGTAACTAAGTGTTTTGAACAGTAAAATGGACAGTGTATCCCCTGCATATCTGAGATTCCTGCAATGACATCACCCAGCAAGAAAACTTGTCCCAGAAACGAGCACAAAGCCAGAGAGCAAGAGCTTAACCCATGCATGCAAGAATTCGACAGATCGAAGGTTGGAGGTATCTCCCCTGGTAGAACCGAAGGGAGAGATCTGGCGACCCTGCGAAAAAGAATTTATGTCGAATCGTGTTCATCGGACTAAATCAAAACCCAGAAACAAGTTTCAGTTTTGATGATGCTCGAGCCCAGGTTGGCGCCGAAGCACAAACAACAAAAGAACCCGAACCCGAGAAAGAAAGAAGAATGAAACCCCATCACGTCCCCTGAATTTTCCGGCTTTATAAAAAAGGAGGAGAGACTGACACATCAATATGCTTCGCCCAGAACCTCAAGCATGGTGTAGGGTTGTTAGCCGCCTGCTCTCTCTCTCTCTCTCTCTCTCTCGCCCTTCGTCTTCGTCTTCGAGTCTGCTCGCTCGCCCCCTGGGCACTGGCCAGTGAAGATTCAGGAGAGCTCGAGCTCGCTACGGAAGAGAGAGACGGAGGATGAGAGTGAAAGAGAGGCCATGCGTGGAGCCATGCCGGCTGTGTAGCCGAAGACCTGCTCGAGCTCGTGCGAGCTTGTTCTTGCAGTATTAGTAGCATCGGCGTTATCGGCCACAGCGGAAGATCTGCTCGAGCTTGTGCGAGGATCTTCTCCGTGGGTTCTCTCTCTTAACGAACCTCTTCAAAGAGATCAGGGGATTCAAGTACTGCCAGTCACAACCTTTGGCTAGGGCCACAACCGTCGCCAGTGGCCATGCGAGGATGGCCGCCATTTGCGGAGGCCTCGACTAGACTTTACTTTGACAGCGATGAGAAAATATACAGATATATTCTTTACATGAAGACGTTCAAGGGTGAAATCCGGCAACACAAATTTCATGTCGGATCAGATTGTGTTCTCATGTTATGAACTGCGATGTCGAGAATCGCTATGCATTTGTTCATAATCTTTATACATTATATAACGAGTTCTTTGTGCTTTCCGTGATACAGAAAACCATAGATTCAAATTGCAAACCATAGAGCATTGTCACTTCAACAAAAGATTTTGCATCTGATCGTCTTTTTAAGTAGTCAGAATAGGAGGAAGATAATCAGATCTTGCGCCCAAGATTGGAGCCTTAGTGTCGGGGAAATGCTGTAACCCAGGCAAGGGCGTGACGGCTCCATTTCTGGCAACCTCAATGGGGTAACGGAGCAAGTGAGCGGGCAAGTCCCCGTGGAATGCGTCGTCCACGTACAGTTCCCAATTCCGCTGGGCGTGCGCGTTCACCTGCCGCATGCACTCCAGAGTCTCCGGATGATTGTAAGTTTCCTCGAGATGGCCGAGGTGCTCAAGCCACAGCGACATCCGGAAGCTGTAGATGTCGCCCCTAGGCGGCTGAGCAGCGGCAAGATGGTTCGGTTGGAACGCGCCCATCGCGATCTCCGTGTCCCGGGCGCCGTCCATGGACCTCTGGTTGATGTTGGCCGATCCGACGATTATGTACTCGTCGTCAACTGAAAGGGATATGAATCAACACTTCGCCGGAAAATCCGTTATAATCAGATCAAAGTTCATCGTTCACTCACCTATCATCGTCTTCGCATGGACATAAATCATGAACCTTCTTGCTTCCTGGGCTCTGAGATAGTCACTACCTGGCTCCGGTTTCTCTTCGGGCGCTGGCTCACCACTCCTCCTTGCTTCCCTGTTTCCAAGGCAAAAGAAGGCCAAGTAATCTCTAGGATTGGCATCAATCCCCTTCCTCTGGAGGGCATTGGCAATGTCTGTGTACATCATCTCCATCGTCCTCCTCTGCCAATCCAGGATCGCCTTCACCGAATCGCTCTCCGGTATGCCCTCGGGCCACATCGGGATCACGATGTACACGGCGAACCTCTCCCTGGCCTCAATCTTGCTCACAATCTTCAGTGACAGCTCCTTCGGGACTAGGTGCAGCGCATTGATGTCCGCAACGGTGATGCCCTCGGCCTTCCACCCGAAGGAGCTGCCAAGGAAGTACTGGTTCTCGATATAGATGAAGTTTTTGGCCCGGCGGATCGCGTTGATGTAGGCATCCTGGATGCTCCGGTCAATGACATTGTCCTTGCTGCCGACGAGGCCAAGGGAGACTGCAGCATTGGGATCTTCAGGGAAGTCGGCTGCTGCGCCGGCGTCAATGGACCGGAACAACTGCACATTCCATGGGTCCGGGTCTTCAGACGTGACTTGCGATGGGTGGATTACGATCTGCTCCATCTTGCTTACCGGGATGAGGAGTTTCTCTCCCACTTGCTTCCTCCACCTCTGCTCGAAGTTATAGAGGACGTCCCAGGCGACGGGGCCTTCAAGACGGCAGTGAACATCGTGCCACGGCTCCCTCGGGCCGCCTTTCTTGATCGAAGCGCCTTGGAAATTCGGTTGATGGAAATCATTCCTGTGGACGTCTGAATTCAGAGTCTCGAACAGCGGGTGGTCCTGCGTGTCGTACCGGCCATCGCACAGATCGATGCCGCCGATGAAGCTCACAATCCTCCGCTTCTCCGATCCTCCCCCAGGAATCTCGGCGTCAACCACCACAATCTTCTGGTGATGAGTGAACATGGCCGACACCTCCAGGCCCTGAATTATGCTCGTCGCGCCCTCTTTGGGATTCCGAGGGCACAGGAAGCAATGCACTCCTGTGTTCCGAAAGTACTGCGCCGTGTCTTGGTCATGCGTTGCCATCAGCCCGTCCCGTTTCAAATCTGGGACCGACGTGCGATCGTCCCAGACAAGCATCAGGACTGTCATGCCCTCCTCATTAGCCTTGTTCTTCAGCAGCTCCCCTAACGAGACACCGGTCCCCTTCCTAAGCCTGCGCGGGTCCCTTATCAGGGCAATGTTCGGGTAGACTGACCATCCTGCTATATAAATCAAGTGCTTCGCATTGTCGATGGCTTCGAAGATGTCCTCCCAGCACGGGGGGAGGTCGTGCTTTCCAAGATAGACCAAGTTGGGAGGGATAAAATGATCCGAAACATGAGCATCTTGATATAGAGTGACCCTGCAATGTTGCCTCTGGTTGAAGAAGGTGCGCGGAACACCTTTAAAGTTCGAGTTAACGATCCCGCGAGACCAGTGACTGTCCTTGGCGGCGCTCGAGAATTGCAGCCTGACATGAATCCGCGCCCCTCCGTAAATTGGGTTGTGGTCGTCATCCTCGATCGGCGCCCACTTCTCCACTATAAAGCCCTTCATGACATCCTCAACGGGAACATAGGCCCTCCCAATTAAGGTTGCCCCAACGGGATTGTCATCTTTGACGGTGAATATGATGTGGGAGATCCAATGAGCACAGTAGATGTGGAAGGTCTCATCCCAGTGCAGCTTCGACTCCTCTTTCTGGATCATCCTCGTCCGCGCGACCCTCGCCCGGTCCAAATCCACAGTCGCGTACAGGTACGACCCCACGGTCTGCAGACAGTCGGTGTTAAACAGTCTTCATCTTGCTTAGAGGCCAAGCGAAAGGATCAGGAAACTAAAAGAACCGGCCGAAGATCGAGTAGTAGTACCTCGGGACGGCACAAGATCACCCTCTTGACCTCGGACAGGAGCCTTCTCGGGAAACTCTGGTTACTCGCGGTCTTGACATTTCGATTTTGAAGGCGAAAGGAAAGTAGATTCATGTTCATAATCAAACATAAGAGTTGAAATTAAAAGAAAAGCACTCTAAGGCTCAGCGAATACGTTCGCAGACTTTTCTTTGATGTTGGTGAGACTAAAGATGGTCAAGGGAGCCGGTTCAATCCGGGAACCGAACCGAGCCGGCCTAACCCCATCAGTTCCAGCCCGGTTCCTGATTAAAAAAAATTAGGATCCAACCCCGAACGTTGGGTTCCCTATCCTGAACCAGTCGGTCCGTTGAGGTCGGTTCTTGGGTACAACAAATTTCGAACCGATTCAAAATTGAACTTTAAAGAGCCTTCTGAGTTTCATTTCATAATTCAAATACAGGAGGAATGATGCTAGAAGGTCCAACACGACAATCTGATTTCATCGCTCAACTCGAAATTCCACCTGAAGGTGTATAAATATACAACCTCAGCTTGAGGTGCATATAAAGAGGAGTAATGATAGGAAGAAGATAGTGGGGGAAAAGGAGTCGATGAAACAGAAAGACCTCCAAAAAAAAAAAAGATAAAATTGGTAGGTTGATTCCAATTTCGAAAAATGGAAGCCGGATCAAATAGGGTGGGGTCCAAATTGTTAGTTCGGAGCATACCCATTTTAAAATTGATCACCCCTAAATGAGATCTCGCTAGTGAAAATACTTGTTCGATTATGAAAAACGAAAAAAGATAACGGGTGTCGTATGTTACAACTTGAATGACCGCGAGATCCCCAATTGCATACGATCTCAACGCTAGAAATATGAAGCAAACTTCAAAAAAGGATATACCTGTTCTGATGATATCTTCTTTGGCTAATCTGATGTCTCACGCTTAATTGGGCAAAGTGGGTACAATCAAATTTTGTGGTCTAAGCAACATTTCGTTTCATCAATTTCAACAAGATAAATCAAATTAATTAGATGGTACCGACTCCAAAATCAATATCAATCGTTGGCTTTTAGCACATTGCCCTCCCCGTGAAATCCTCTACTCATTTTTATAAAATTTTGCTTCTCTCCGGAAGTAGAAAAATCAACTTCTGGCACAAGAAGCGAAAGTGTTGCCATGCGTGCCCTTAACGGCACACATACAACCCCCAAATGAAAATCTTATCTTACGTTTCGCTTTATATAATAGATTGAAGTATTTGTAGCAAAGGAAGGAAATAAACTGTAGTATGAAATTGGGTACCTTCCCACAAAGATTGAATCCACAACCTAGTTGGAGCCTATCCACCTCCATTATTTCCACATTGAGGACTCCATGAAGTAGACGCGACGTCCTTTCGCCTTCACGAAACACGTGCGACATCAACCTAAATGAACTCGAAAATAATTTCGCAAGGTATTCCAAGGACCGAACTCACTTACTCGCGATCCACATATTCAGTTGCGAGGGGGGCAAAAGGAAGAAGAAGAGGAAAGCCTGAAATAATATTGGGGTCAAGAAAGGAAGTAAAAAAAAAAAAAAAAAAGGTGAGCCGAGCATGTCCGTGATGCTTGAGAAATCAAAGAAAAATATAGGGTTAATATCACGAAAAGCTCCAAACTGTTACACTTATGATAAATTCATCATAAACTAATTTTTTGATCACCAAAAATCTCAAAACGGTACATTTGTGACAAATTTACCCCAAACTAATTTTTAGCCGCAAAAAATTTCACATTAGTACTTCTTTGACAAATTTACTCTATATCAGTTTCCCTTAATTCGGTTAATACCTTGAAAAAAAAATCTCAAACTAATATACCTATGACAAATGGAAGGTAAAAACTTTTACCCCTAAACTGGCACATCCTCAACCGTCACGTGTCATCCAACTCGGTAATTTGATGATAAAATTTATTAGAAACTAACGGAGGGTTAATATACAATTTTGAGATTTTTTGGTGGTCGAAAAATTAGTTTAGGATAAAGTTATCACGGATGAATCAGTTTGGAGTTTTTCGTGCTGTTAACCCATAAATATATATAAAAAAAAAAACGAGAGAGACAGAATAGCAAAGGAGCATACTTTTGGCTTTTCGGTGTCTGTGAAAGGAGATGCAACCTTTTTGGGAGAGAACGTGGTCGTGCAATGGCATATATATATATGAGAGTTGTACACAAGAAGAAAGAGATGATTCATGTCTTCATACGCCATGGAAGCCAGAATCTGTTCCCACCTTTGCTTCTAAGAATCACCAATTCCATGTCTTCATTTCTTCTTCTTGCTTGCTATCCTAGATTACTAATCTCTTGAACCCTAGCGCCTTCCTTCGTCTAAAAGTTATATAACAAAAAAAAAAATCTTAATTCTTCGCGTTTTAAAAAAAAAATTGCAGAATTTATCCACAGTCGTGCCACGCAAGACGACAAGTATTCATGTCAGTGGTTGTCGCCCAAATAGACGAGGGACTACGATAGTGAATTGTCAAAAGGTTCTAAACTAAATTGACAAAATTGAAAAGCTGAAAACTGAATTGGGATTCGTATAGCACACTTACGAATTTTTTTTTTTGGGTAACTTTTCTGCGTCATTCTATTAGACTAAATTTAAGCGATTTTTATAATTTCTCGAGGCTGTTGTTTCCGTTTTAGACCTTGCATGTCGTGATTTTCAAAGAATACTTTGGAAACTACGTCTATTCTTCCTAGAAATATCGTTGGCGTCCGACGCAATCATTGGCATTAACATAACGCAAAGTACAAACACACACGGCACGCAGTCATAGGGCCGTAAAATGACGAAAGTATTTCAATTAATTTCGAAAAAAATCATCTTATAGGAAAAATGTCTAAGCTAGAGGCGATAAATAAGTGGGTTGGGTTGGGATTTTTTTTTTTTTTGGTCCAAGAGGTCGGACTTGAGTGGATCCTAAATGGGTACAATCCAAATTAACCTATTGAGCTCATTTTGACGCAATTATTTCAAATAATTTAGATGGCACAAGCCCAATTCAAAATCATTTAGCCAATTTAAAATATATCCAAATAAAGAAAAAAATATTAAGCATGACTGGCGCCGCTCAAGCCGTCGTCGCGATATCTGGCCTCGGCCAAGTGTTCCTCCCGAAAGGCAGCATTGGGCAGCCCCTTTGGCGCCTACTTCCCACGCTCCTCCGCCCACGTCTAGTCCCGCCTGCGGGCATGTCCGGAGCTCCTCCGCTTCATCGAGAACCTCCCGCGAGCGCGAGTCGCTCCTCAAGCACAAGCTCGCACAAGAGACGGCGTCCCTCGTCCTGGTGCTCGAGGCCATGATCTGCTCCAACAAAGCTGGGACTGCCAAGTGGGCGAAGCGGATCGAAGAGCTCAAAATGTTGAGCAAGAGGCTAGGGGATGCGAGCAAGAACTAGAAGACGAGTCTTGAGCCCTAGTGGGTTGAAAATGAGTTCAGTTTAGAACCCAATTAAGCCCATTTATTTTAGACTTTAAATCTTAGAATCCATTATGGCTAGAATTTCCAAATTTAAAATGATCAATGTATGTCTCATTTCCATAAGTTCGGATTAAAAAATGGGTTCAACACCTATATTATCAAATCTACTTTTAAGCACCTATATTTTCTTTGGTAAGATTATGTCAAGGATGAGTTGCATCGAGAGGATCATCGAAGAGGTGACTTTTAAAATGCTATCTTCTTATCTACAAAAAGGTATAGATAACTTCTTAAAGGGTACGTGTGACGAAATAACGAATGAAAGAATCTTGTATGTTTATCCCCCGCAACAAACTTGACAAGTAATTCATCATTACTTTGAGAATCAAGCCTGCGTTTACGTTGTGAAACGTGGATGTTTTTCTCTGTGATTATATTAGAACTATCATGGGTTTAAAGATACATGAAAGACGCTTCAGTGATCTAACGTGTACTCGGTATTCCTAGTTACTTCTGCAGTCGAACATCAAAGAGGTAAGTCGTATTTCTTGATGTATAATTCCAACAATTTGACCAAAAATGATTTTTACTGATCATTTTCAGCAAATCAAACACATGAAATTCTAGAAAACCAATTCGCAGAAGTTTCTTTCACTCACAGAGAGACAGATCGGTATTTCCCAAGATCCAATCAAGCCAAACTGAAGCTGCCCCAGTCGACTTGTTTAACATTCGTCACGCACGCTCAGGCCAAACCATGTTTCTAGGTGGGACGGTGGATCGCCCAAAGGCGTCGAGTCGTGTCATTTTTGGATTTGATCGCCTTTGGCTGCATGTCACATCAAATTCCGACTATTTTCGTACGTAACCTCGTGTCGCGTTCGAGTCGTGATCTTGAACCGGCGATCGTGTCGAGAGTTGATGCCCACTCCGTCTCCCCGTCGGAGGTTACGAAATCAAGCGGAGGAAAAGAACAAAAAGCAAAGAGGAACGAATGAAACTGAAGATTCCGAGAATGTCTTGTCTTCCTCCTCGTGAGCATAACAGACACCAACGTTTCGTCGCTTCCTAGAAATGAAGCTTCAATCCAATCATGTCCCGCTCGATGCCACCCAGGAAGACCAAGAAGAAGAACCAAGCAACAGTCTGTCGGTCACGGTTTATTCCCATATTCCCGGACCCGCCGAGTATTCTCACCCCTTGTCCCTTTCACCCTCACTGTACAAAACCCTGAGAGGGACCGAGAGGCCCCCATGCGATACCAATGAAGTTCTGGAAGATCCTGAAGAGGCTGATCGACGAGGCGCAGCCCGATTGGCGCGACCAGTTTCTGTCCTACAAGGACTTGAAGAAGCAGCTCAAGCTCATCTACCCGAGCGACGGTGGCATGCAGCACCACCCTCTGGTCAAGCAAATCTGCCTGGACTCCACGGAGGGGGGCGGGGATTGCACCGCGGCGGCGGAGGAGGTGGTTGATTTCCTGGAGCTGTTGGATGGCGAGATCGACAAGATCAATGATTTCTTCATGGACAGAGAGGAAGAGCATATAATTACATGGGCGGTAAAGTAACTTATTTCTCTCTTTTCGCTTGGTTTTCGTCTCGCTGACATTTTGAGGCAACTGAATTTGGTGCACCAGGAATGAGATTTAACAATTTATGATAGCTTGTTCCCTGTGGATGGCAGTCTGTGTGATTCATGCGTGTTGAATTAGTCTGGAAATCAATGAAGGGATGAAATGGTTCTGTTTTATGGCATCTCACTGCGAGAGCGGTTTCATAGTATGCAATAGCTTAACCAATTCAGAGGGCTTGATCAAATTACTCATGGGGTCAAGCTAGAAAGACTGAAAGGATACGAGCTGGATGGTAAATTTCAGAACAATGAGTGGCGCGATCAAATTGATTAGTACTCGTGTTTCAATTCTCATGGCACAGCATTGTGGAAACATCTGAAGACATCATTTTGGGAGTTCTATACCCAGGAGTGCACATCACTAGGATTGCTTTCTGTTTCTGAGGACAGAACCTGTTTCAAAACCAAGCTTTTGCCTGTGTTCGGTAGACAATACCGAAAAAGGAGCTTCGGACTGATAAAATGCATTAACCAGGACCAAAATCCTGAAAGCCAGCGACTTCATTACCGTTGTTCGGTGTCTTTGCTACTTTTCTTCTAATATAAAGGCAATAGCTTGATTTTGCTACTGTGATACTCTTACCATGAAACTCAAATCTGACTCCCTGCGGGTCTCACTGGAGTGTAGGATTTGCAAGATCGGGTAGCAAAGGCTGACGGTGTGGACAGCGAGTTGATGGAAGTGCGTAGAGAAATGGTGGATTTCCATGGAGAAATGGTTTTGCTGGAGAATTACAGCGCTCTGAACTGCATAGGTATCTAATTGATGAACTAGATTTTTGTAGGATAAAAGCTTGGTCATACCGATGACGGAAGTTCAAGATGAGTGCTTCAGTGCTTCCCTTGTTTTTCTTGCCTAACATCGTGCTTCAAATCGCAGGACTAGTGAAGATAATAAAGAAGTACGACAAGCGGAGCGGCGAGCTGATCTGCTTGCCTTTCATCCAGAAGGTTCTGCAGCAGCCGTTTTGCAGGACGGATGTGCTCAAAAAGTTTGTGAAGGAGTGCGAGGGGGTGCTCGATCAGCTTCTCTTCGAGAACAACCACCAGACAGTGGACTTCGAAGCGAAGGACGATGAGACTACTGTGGCTGATCTGAAAGACAGCCTGCTTGGAGTTCCCAGCGAGCTCGTTGGGATTGAGATCAGGGAGAGCATGTACAAGAAGCTCACTTTATTGGCTTTGCGTGTATTTGAGGAGATTCGGAATGGAAGCTCGACTGTGAGCATGCTCTCGCTACCGCCTCTGCATGATAATCAAAAGGGCGAAGATTAGAAGAAGAATAACCCATTTTGGCACCCCACAAGCTAAAGGTTTACTGATATTCGATACTGATAAATCTCCTTCTTTTCCAGAGTTAGGGGTGGATAACTCTGGATGCTTCTTGTTCTAAAATTATACTTGTACTAGTGGGATAACTCATTGTGCTTCTACTGTGGGATTTAAGCAGAATCTTATGTTTCATATTTGTCAACTCTCGCTCCTTCATTTTCCTTGATTGCTTGCTCTTCTGTGCAGCAAGACCTTGCACCTTTTCAGTCCTTGCTTTCAAATTTCTCCCTAAGTGTCTGAAAGATCGAATTGTCGCGGAATTTCGCGCCTAGTACGAACTAAAGTTGGATTTTTCATAGGGATTTAGCTGCTGTTGAGACCGCATCGAGTTCTCATGCGAAGCTTCTGCTGCAATACCGCAATTCGCCCCACTTTTGCCACATCACGCTCTACGCATCGAACCTTTAATGTAATAGCCATTTGACTCTTTGCATGATCTCATCGCTCACACTCTTCATGCATGAAACTGGAGCAGCTCACACCTGACAGGAGGCTCACCAAACATCAACTCTAAATTCCTAGGAGCAAATTCCAATGGGACAAGCTCCGACCGTCTTCCCCAGTGACACTATATATAAACCTAAGCCTCCTTCAAAGTTCTATAATCTGATTTTCCTTCTGAATGCTCAGTAAGCCGTGTGGATAAGTTCAAACGTTTCCAACAAGATGTCCATTGGTGCTGAAATGCCCGTTTTCCTTCGAGTCTTGTCCGACGGCTCTGTCGAGCGATTTGTGCCCGAAATCACCCCTGCCTCAACCGATTCCTCCGCTGGGTATATCTCAAAGGATGTGACGATTGACCCCTCCAATCCGATAACTGCAAGAATTTTTATCCCAATGCTCCTGCTACTTCCTCGGCACGCCTCCCCATCCTGGCCTATTTCCACGGCGGCGGCTTCTGCATTGGCTCCACAACATGGCTGGGCTACCACCATTTTCTCGGGGACCTCTGTCTTGCAGCCCAGTGCGCCGTCTTCTCGGTGGACTATCGCTTGGCACCCGAGAACCGCCTTCCCGTTGCCTATGAAGACTGTTACGCCTCCCTGGAGTGGCTAAGCCGCGCTAAAGGCACCGACCCTTGGCTCAAGCGCTCTGACCTCTCCCGCCTGTTTTTGTCTGGAGACAGTGCTGGGGCGAACATAGCTCACAACGTGGCGATCAGGGCGCTGCAGGACGCCACCTGCCCCGTGTCAATCGCGGGGTTGATATTGATACACCCGTACTTCGGCAGCAAGAGAAGGACCGAGACAGAATCGGCAGACGAAGGAGGCAAGGACGTCGGCTCTAATGACTTGTTCTGGAGGCTGAGCATACCCGAAGGCTCAGACCGCGACTATCCCGGGTGCAACTTCAAGATGGCAAGAATGTCGCCGAGGAGTGGCGGCGGTTCCCCGCGGTGGCGGTCCACGTGGCGGAGCTGGATTTCCTCAAGGAGAGGGGAGTGATGTATGCAGAGTTCTTGAAGGGGCAAGGAGTGAAGGAGGTGGAGCTAGTGGAGGCCAAGGGGGAACAACATGTCTATCATGTGTTCCATCCTAAATCTGAGGCCACTTCTTCGCTCCATAAGCAAATGAGTCGCTTCATGAAGAGATTTTAGCATATCTTAGATCGGTCATTTGAACTATTTATGTCTATGGAAGTGGACCCAATTTGAGGAAACTTGGAGTTTCAAGTTAAATCTTTGAAAGTCTCTCAAGTTCTTATTAATTGTCTAAAGAAAAATTAATACGAATTATCTTTTTAGTGGATTTTCAACGAAATATCTTGATATTTTTAGCTCCTTAACTTGACTTCGTGAAGCATTCTATGTCCTCAAACTCTTGACACAATTAGATGGAGCTCAAACTCAAAATTTTCAAACTTTATCTTGTAAATATGGATGTGTAACTTGGATTAGGCTCGAGAGTCTCTCAAGTCAGAGATCTACTTGCTGGATTGCACGTGACTTGATAGTAGAGCTGTCAATATGGGTCAAAGACCCATATTTGACTCGTATTTTGTAGGGGTGAGCGGTTTCAGGTTCTGTACAGGTTCTACTTGGAACCTGGAACTTACTCGTCTATACAGGTTCCTCATTTTATGGAACTTGGAACCTACTCTGCATATCTTGCAATTTAGAACCTACCCTGTCACAGGTTCCAGGGTCGATTTCAGGTTCCACCCAGGTTCCACATGTATTTTTAGTTAAACGATTATAATGAATAATCACATTTAATGACCATCTCCTACTGCTAAAATTCACTGACCACAACTCATATTTAAAGACAAAAAATATGAAACATTAACAAAGTAAAAGTTTCAATGATAAAGTAGTTCCGGATTACACACTCAATATTGGATATTATGGAATACCACAAAATGACGTAAAGACATATACTAAGAAAAAATATAAAAACTTGCTCTAGGATCCAGGTTTTGGTTCCAGGTTCCACCTATCTAGAACTTGAAACCTATCCGTTAGAACAGGTCCCTAATTTTTGGAACCTGAAACCTACTCTTCATACCTTGGAACATGAAATCGATCGGTTCCATCGGTTCGGTTCTTCATGTTCCAAGTTCTACCATGGAACCATGCTCACCCATAATATTTTATATAAAATGAGTTTTATATGGGTCATTAACTTTTAAAGGACTTACCGAAAAATGGGTTCAAAAGATTGAAGTGAAATTAAATGGATCAAAACTGAGTCACGCATGAAACTCATTTTTGACCCATATTGAATCCATAACTCCTACAAATTACAAATGGGCTTAGAGCCTCAAAGTATAAACTTTCGTCTTATCATTTTTTTAATTTTCTATTTTTACAAATGGGCCTTCGCCGTCGTCCGCCTGTCGCCGTCGCCATCGTCCACCGGTTGCCGCCGCCGCCACCACCCGCCGCCGCCACCCATTGTCCGCCGTGACCGGAGAAAAATGAAAGAAAAAATAAAATCAAAATAAAATAAAAATACTTTTAAAAAAGTAAAAACTATTTTAATAATAAAATAGTTTATTTTAAAAAAATTAAAAAATTCTTAAAAAATCAGAACAAATTTAAAAAATTTAAAAAATAGAAAAAATTTTGCTAGATTTTTTATTGCATGAAAGTATTTTATTAATATCATTTTATTTTATTTAATAGTTTTTTATTATTTAATTTTTTTATTTGATGTAAAAATTTTATCCGATAACATATATATATATATATGAAAAGCTTAAAATAGATTAAATGAGTTACATAATTTTTCTTAGAATATTAGTGTGATTTAGCAATATAGGTCAAAATGGGTCAAGTCGGGTATGGGTCATTGAATATTGGTCAAAACGAGTTAAACAGGTCAATATGGATCGGACCATATTCGACCCGACCCGACCCGACCCAAACCCGACTCGATCCACCCATTTGATACCCCTACTTGATAGTAAAGCTACTACGATCCCGTCCCAAAAGTCAAATTCAGGATTAGCTTGGTGCCATGTCAACCGTAAGTGGTCTTCACCCCATTTTATCTAGAGAATTACGTTGCCGCATGGATATCTTAGTGGTTTATTTATTGGTTAAACCGATAAAAAAATATCTTTAGGAAGAAAAAATAAGTTCGAGATGTTTGATGATTCGGGATATTTACTTGTTATGAAAGGTGTGAAAGTTAAGGGCTTTCACACCATCTCGCCGGGAGGAGATCATAGTTTTTTCTATAAGAAGTACTTACCTAGATAATGTTAGGCATGAGGACATAAGGGGCCTTGGACTTTTTTCCAGTCGGTTCACTAGTGCCACTTTTTCATGAAACTACATATTTATTTCTTCAAATTGGTACTTCCATTAAAAAAAAAATAACAAAACTGTTGATGCAATAATCCACATCATCAGTATTCTCATCCAAGTAAGCGCCATTGTGAAATGAAAAAAAGAATTAATAATCTAGAATTAGAGCGAGGAGGAAGGCGAGGAGTGGTGGCGCATTGAACTATCGGCAACGGTCTAGCGACCCTCGTCGGGGTCTGATTACAATGCATCGAGGGTATCCATATTTATAGAAATTTTAACTATCGTGCTTATCTTTATCATAGATTTTGTTTACGTGTAGTGAAAAGGAGAATTGGAACAATCTTAATTCTTGAATGTCCACACAATTAAAAAAGCAAAAAAAAAAAAAGCATCAAGACAATTATGAATTCCATAGAAATTTCTTTTACACAGCCGGAAATAATTTCGAAAGATCACTCTGGTTTTTAATCCTCCCTAACTGCCGTCACCCCCTCCCTCTGGTTTGTGGTTTATAGTAGGGGTGAGGAAAAAAAAATTGGAAGCTACCCAATTGTCTGATTTTGGGTAGTTCCCACCGAGCACCGGTCCAGTTCTCGATTTCAATTTGCTAAAATTGACTAGTATTGGTTCGGTTCTCGATTTCATGTGAGAACCTCCCAACTGGACTGGATTGGACCGCTTACATAAATAACATAGATGTACATTTTTTAAATTTAAGCTATCTCACATGACCCGGGTCAGCTCAGTCACCCCAGTCCTCACCCACTAATTTTGGTTGAGGAGGGAACAAAAGCTAATACTGTTGGGTTGAGGATAGATAACAGTTGCTGAATTTTTTTTTTTAATTTTCTTCACTAACTGTCTTTTGTTATCCTCTTTTCAATCAATATGAAGCCCGAGATCATGCAGATTGTTCAACATTAATGTTTGTCAATCAATAGGACGGGTTTCATGACCCATCGAAGAAACAGATCGGATTAGTATTTTCAGTTCTCTAGTGAATCCATGAAACAAACGAGTACTTTAATGTTTTTCATATTGTGGAACCTTCGACAAAAAAAAAAATATCGTGGAACTAGTCTTTTGCGGGTGATTCTCGATTTTAGAGTGAGAACTACCAATATTTGAACTAATCACTTCTAATTTAAAGACATCTTTTTTTTTCCTCATTTGCCAACGATAGTTGCTTGAATAGGTTGATATGGCATAAATAACTGCGATATCAATAATCTCACGAGATTTTGTAATGGGACCGGCCTACAAATATAATTCAAGGGTCCGACCTACGGGGAGCATCGGATCGGTCCAATATTACATTTGGGGGAACTTATTATGGTACACACATGATAATTTTCACCCCAATTTGGCAAAAACGAGTTCAAATTGCTACATCATCGCCCTAACCCTAAACCACAAGGTTGAATTTTCAACGACATCGTGATGCGATGATTGCCCAATTTCCTCGCAACACGGGGGGGGGGGGGCAAAATCGGAACCCGAATTTGTCTCGCGCTATAAATAGACCCGCTCCGAGATCCAGATCGAAGGAAACCCTAATCCGCTCGTTCAACTCTCTTCTCCCGGTCTTCGTCGAGGTCGTCTTCGACTCTTCCTCTGCACAAAACCAGAGAGTTCGCCCGCTCCCCAATTTTCTCTCCCCCGCTTCAGCTAACCTTGTTTTCCATTGCAGACGCTTTGTTTCGTATTAACTCCTAAGCACTCTCTTCTCAGCAGCTCAGAGGTACTCGCTCTCCCTCAGTCTCTCTACTCCTTCTTGTGCTCCCATCTCTCCTGGGAACCCTAGTTTGTGCCGCTTAGCTCTCCATTTCTTTTCTTCTCGCTCCGTAGTCGTCGATTTACCGGTTGTCTGGGGTTTCGCTGAGTTTGTTTATTGAGGTGGGGAGTTCGTGTTTGCAGGAAAAATGGGGGATGCTAGGGACAACGATGCCTACGAAGAAGAGCTTCTCGACTACGAAGAGGAGGAAGACAAAGCCCCCGACTCTGTCAACGCTAAGGCCAACGGCGAGGCCGCTAAAAGGTTTGTTTGTTTTTTTTTTTTTGGGGTCTGTTCTAGTTCAGTTGCTTCTTTGAGAGGTGGTATCAGTAGATTTAGGTTTCGTTTTGGTGTATATGAGGGGAGACGGATAGTAGAAGCTGGATTTTGGGGTTTACTCTTGGGAAACACCGGACATAGTTTGATATATCAGTGTGTGCTCTTGGGAGTGTCTCTAATTAGGTTTTCATGTGTCTTCTGCAGGGGATACGTGGGAATTCACAGTTCAGGATTCAGAGACTTCCTTTTGAAGCCAGAGCTACTTCGAGCTATTGTTGACTCTGGATTTGAGCATCCCTCTGAAGGCAAAGTTTTAATTAATTTGTTGGTCTTCTTTTTTATCTGAATATTAGTCGCTCGCCACCTGCAAAGGTGTATGTTTTGCTGTCATATGCTTTTTGATTGCAGTAGATGGTTGTCTGGGGCTGTTGTATTGGTACAGTTAAGTATTTAACTAATAAGCAATTTTAACTCTAGAACCTGAAAAGCATTCAAACAGTAACAAGGACAGAAGAAGTAACAACGATATAATTATTAGATTTTAGATGAAATGATCTGTTGATCTGCTTGTAAGAGGCCTTGTTCTCAGAACAGGATTACCTTGATTGAGATTTATGAGCCATACCTCAAGTATATTATTCCATAACAACAAGGGACTGGACAACTAGTAAAAGTTTGGCTAAAAAACCTGAAAGGATACGTACATCTGATTAGACTGAATTATCTGTCAATTTGCTTGTAAGGAGCTTCAACCTCAAGATAGGGACTTAGAACAAGACTTTGAAAGTGTATCTCTGTCTAATGCTGCTTCAATTTTAACTTCATCTACTTGATTGCCTTCACTTTTTTTGGCTTTTCCAGTGAATGTTCTGCTTCATGACTTTCGTTTTGGTCTTATTTTCTTTCAGGTAATATAACATACTAAAGCCATTCTCTTGATTTTGGAGAAATAACCTGGTTTGATAAACCTTTCACTTGAAAGGGTCTGGGAGGTTATAATTTTACTTACCGACGGTTCCTTGGATCCAATTTTCTTTGGTTCTTCACCAGTTCAACATGAGTGTATTCCACAAGCCATTTTGGGCATGGATGTCATTTGTCAAGCTAAATCTGGGATGGGCAAGACTGCTGTTTTTGTCCTGTCGACTTTGCAGCAGATTGAGCCAGTTGCAGGGCAAGTTGCTGCACTTGTCCTCTGTCATACAAGGGAATTGGCTTATCAGGTTCTTGCTAGTTCTGAGATTGATTTGATGTTTGCACTTATAAATTTTGTGGGCATCTCATTGAAGTTTTTCATTGCTTATTTGCTCTGTAGATATGCCATGAGTTTGAGAGGTTCAGTGTATATTTACCTGATATCAAGGTTGCTGTGTTCTATGGTGGCGTCAATATCAAAATCCATAAAGATCTATTGAAGAATGAGTGCCCCCATATCGTTGTTGGAACTCCTGGTCGGATACTTGCTCTAGCAAGAGATAAGGACCTTTCTTTAAAGAATGTCAGGCATTTCATACTTGATGAGTGTGACAAGATGCTTGAATCGCTTGGTATGATTCTCGTCCTCTCATGTCTCCAACTTAGTATGCTCGTCTAAGTAATATTTTCTCTGGTCTTTTTTTGGCTTACTTATTCATTTGCTTTTTTGCAGACATGAGGAGAGATGTGCAGGAGATATTCAAGATGACCCCACATGATAAGCAAGTCATGATGTTCTCAGCAACACTCAGCAAGGAGATTCGTCCAGTTTGCAAGAAGTTTATGCAAGATGTAATGTCTCGTGGCCAGTTATCGCTTCAATTTAGAAGTTCTTCTATTTTCCGAGCTACTTCCATGGGTTTTAAGATAGTCATAATTCAATTTGGGTGCTACAGTCTTCTGCTCTCACTGTCACATTATTTCCGTAAGTCATCTTGTCGGAATCGCAGCTTGATGGTGGAAGAGTTGGTGAAAGCTGAGGATGTTGAGATGCATGTAGAGACATGAGTCGATTGTCGAGGTCATGAAGATCGGTTCAATCAGTACCTGTACTAGTTTTGCTTTATTTAGTTGTTACCACTTTGGCTGTGCATAGCTCAAGATGACCTTTCTAAATTTTTTCCACCCGTAGAGGGATTTGTCTAGCTTGGGGTTAGTTTTACAGCCTCTGGTGGGATGGGCTCCTCCTACATAGGATATGTGTCAAAGGATTCTGGCACTTGCGTGGTACACATTCTGAAAATCCAGCAAGGAGACACCAGATGAAGCAAGACTAAGCGATCTGCTTCCATGAGTCATTAGCTACTGGATTCTGTTAGCTTTGAGAAGGCATCTAATATTATTTTGCTATGACCTTTGTTCCTTTCAGCCAATGGAAATATATGTTGACGAGGCCAAGTTGACCCTTCATGGTCTTGTACAGGTATGAGTTGATTCCTTTTTTACCCCATTTAATTGGTCTGCTTTGTTTGATGTAATATTTTGACTCGGAGAATTATGCAGCACTACATCAAATTGAGTGAAGCGGAGAAAAATCGCAAACTGAATGACCTACTCGATGCATTGGACTTCAATCAAGTTGTCATATTTGTCAAGAGTGTGAATAGAGCTGCAGAACTGAATAAGTTATTAGTGGACTGCAACTTCCCCTCGATATGCATTCATTCTGGCATGTCCCAGGAGGAAAGGTTAGTAATGGCAATGCTTCTTTTCATTAGCTCTTGTTTGCTTGCTTAATTTTGATCTGGGTGTTTAGTTTTTGTTGTCGTATTTTATCTTAGCCCTGCTTTATATCAAGGATTTTTGGTGGGCACCATTAATGGGTGCATGCTGGTAGCTGTTTCTTTCTCAGTTTGAGATTTTGAGTTTACTCTGTGTGCCTGTGGAAGAGATCCAGCTGGTTCTTTCACTGGATTGGTGCTTATAGAGTGGAGGGGAGGGTGTTTTTATGTATCTTTTGAATTTGTGACATTTAATTGTCTCTATAGCAGATCGAGATGAGAACTCATCTGGGCGATGTGGCACTACCAGTGTTATTCGAGACTTGTTAAGACTTCTCATGACTTTACTTTGCTACATTCTGGGACATAATGTGCTAGATGAGTTTTAATTTTGTCAACAGCCAACTTGCAGCAGTTCTAACATCCTTAGTAGCATTTTAATCTTCACTCTCGATTTTTTTATGTAATCTGAGATGCATTTGGAGCAATATCTGATTAGGTTTCTGCACTGTGATGACAGTTCAGGCTTAGGGAATGTGTTCCCATTTGTGGAAAACTTTATGTGCTTAATGTGATGGTAGGGGGGCCATATAGTTTTATCAGCAGAATGTTAATTTCTAAATTTTCTATCCAATTTAAAACTAGTTGAGGCAATCAGGAATGTTAACCGGGAGGTTTTATTCTTGATCTGAAGGGAATGAGAGGGAATGAGACACATTGAAAACTTCCTTGAGGTAAATTGGTCAAAGATGAAGAAAATGCAGGGGCTTGGAGCTGCTGGTGAAATCTAATGAAATAGAAGTTTTTGTGGATTTATGTTAGAGAGCCATCACTCTACTTGTGGTAGTGCTAGACTAACGAGTTTGTGTATCTTATAAGTATGCTGGATGTATGAGCTGCGTGGTTTTTGTTAGCATCATAACTTATATTCCCTAACAGACTGCTCTTTTAAGTCACCGTATGGGAATCTGGTTTGGCTTCTTGCCTGTTGACCTTCAAACAGATTTAGATATCCTTTGCCTTGATATTTTCATTTGACCCAATGGGTACTTGCTTATTTTCTGCTATCTGATATTTGTGTCAAAGACTGTCAATAATGTTTAATGCATAGCCAATATCAAGGATTGTAGCTGATGTTCCCTTGGTGATTCTGTTGCTGCTGTTTTAAAGACCTGGCTTTTTTGGTAGGATTTAGAGTGAAGCATTGCCTGGTGTTTTTGTGCTATCTTATTATTATAGAAAATGTCACGCTGGACTTAGTTTTTGTTAAGTTTCTTGTTGCTAACTCTGTTATGTGATTCATTTTAGGTTTGTCTGTTGGCTTAGACTGCTTACACATTGTCACATTGAGCTGCATTTGTTGCCTCTTTGTTGTTTTGTGATCGTGCACTACTAAAGTGAACGCTGGCATCAGTTGCAAAATGCCTTAAATTATTTTCTTCTTCTTTCTTAGCCTTCAATCTTGAGAATGCTGTTAGTTTTGGTGTTTACCATGGTGTGCCAAGAATTGATTGACCTTAAGCTGAATATTTTTGTAGGTTAACACGCTACAAGGGCTTTAAGGAGGGGCATAAAAGAATCCTGGTTGCTACAGACTTGGTTGGTCGTGGAATAGATATTGAGCGTGTCAACATTGTGATCAACTATGATATGCCAGATTCTGCTGATACTTATCTGCACAGGGTATGCTAGTGACTTTTGCAATGTCAAGTTCTATTTTGTGAACATTTTCATTGTACCTCTAAAATGATGTTCTGGGCCTCTTAAATGACAGGTTGGTAGAGCTGGGAGGTTCGGGACTAAGGACTTGCAATCACATTTGTTTCCTCTGCCTCTGATTCTGACATTCTCAATCAGGTAGATTTGGTGTTCCTAGTCTTTTATTATCTTGATCCTTAGGGATGTGTTCTAAACTTGTTGGGCGGTTTCAGGTACAAGCACGATTTGAGGTCGACATAAAGGAGCTTCCTGAGCAGATTGATACTTCTACATATAGTAAGTTTTCTGTTCTTTTTCCCGAGCTCATTGAGAAGCTTTGGTTTGTCAATTGATGATTACGTGAGTGATATTTTAGTGTTGTATGTTGTATTCTAGCACTGTCTCAGCCTCACACTGTAGGACCGGCTGTTTTTTTAAATGACGTGTTAGAGAATTGTTCTGCATTTTAATTGCTATTTATTGACTTAGAAAGTGTTGTGACTTTATCTTATTCGATTTTTTCTTTCAAAGGACCATCTCTTTAAACTGGAAAGCATCTGGTTCTTGCTTAAATATTTCTGCATTTTAGGTTTCTGATAAACCATCTTGCCTTGATGTTTAATGTGTCGACAGTTGCGGACTTTGTATGTGATTGGTTTAGACTTCTAGCGTTTGTCAGGTTTTCCCTTTTGATAAGACTTCTTTCCTTTCATCATGAGATCAAATTCGTTTGCACGGCATCTGATCTCTTTTGTGAGCTTATATTGTATGAGTGCATGGCATCTTATCTCTTTTATGAGCTAATACCGTATATACGCTTTGTTGGGGTCAAAATTTCTAACATGAGGACTTTTATGTATGATTTCCGCCACGCAGTGCCATCTTGAAGGATTGCTGCAATATCGAAGGCTACTTCGTTTCCAGAATATGGGTTTTGCTGCCAGAGGCATTGTGGGTTTTGTTCTTCGAACTTTTTGACAAACTCTTAGCGTTGTGGAGACTTGCATGCTTCTGGCGCTTACCCTTCCGAGGAGTCTGTAATTTTTAGTACTAAGCCATCTCTACTCTGCTTTCATCTTGTTTTCGGTGTGCCATTAGAGTTCGAGAACTATTTTTGACATTTAATTGCAGTAATGCTTTAGTGACTTAGTCCTTAGATGTTATCGGTATAACCCTTTAATTCAAGTAGATGAGACGGTTGCAATTATTTAGGGGTCACGGGGTGTTTTGCTCGGGTTCGGTAGTGACCCGCTTAAAACCGACTGTTAAAAAGTTCTATTGCACAGCTGCATATCCAACTTCTTGTGAACTTTAATCATTAAAATGATGAGATCATCTTTTGAATGTCACACTTTCTTTACATTCTAGTAGTGTGATAGTTGGACGCCCCATGTGGTGTTACTGTTAGCGATTGGTGCCTTGGAGTACTATGGTCTTGTGAAGCGCCAATGAAATTTTTGGTACTCAAGGCTGAATCGATTTTTTGTAATGTAACCAACGTTTATTGGAAAAACAACCCCGTAGATTTGCGATCAAAAGCAATTCGGCTGAGTAAGTTCCTTCAGCTTGAGTTGGGGAATGTGTTTTGACATTGGATTCATCCGTTTGCCAGAGAAAACTGTCAACCACTGATCTTCCCTTCCTAAAATTCAGTAGCTTCTTGGGGTCTCACATACCGGTCGCCCTTTTACTACAGTATCTGCTTTCATGGGGGTGGCTCCAGGCTGGGGCGACGCCCCCTACCAGCCATTGATGCTCATTGATCATCTTCGGCCATTGCACGGGTGGTGACTTCGTTAGCTGTGGCCACCTGGGTGGATTTTCTTAGTTGTGTTATTGCTTCGGCAGTTTCTGGATCCGAGTTCTTATGTGTCTTGAATCTTGAACTTACACGACGACTAGATTGTGTCTTAAAGAAGGTTTGGATATGAAACTACTACATTATTTTCCAAATAGCTGTTTAATGTAGTATTTCCCCTTTTCGTTTCCTTTTCACTTCGAGATATGTAATAGTCATTTTAGATAACTTCGTGCATTAGGTAAGATTACCAGGGCGGAAGAGCTGACACATAAAATCGTATATAAGAATGCCAAGTCATCTCCGTGGTTAAAAAACGTAAATTGAAGATGTAAAATCTAATCACGACAAGAAAATTAACTCGAACTTGCAAGAAGTGGAACTTTACGTTTCAGTAATTGATGAGACAAAAGAAGAAGGAGGTAAAATAGGATCTTGCTCGTTAGTGGCAGAAGAAAAAGGGACTCGGAATCATTTCGTATTAGTGATGATAATTTTTTTTTAAAATAATTTAGTCGTTTTGCTTGCCGACGCTCGTCGTCATGGCGTCTCTATTTTTGATATACAAAGAATTACAAAGCTAAAAGTAATCAAAAAAAAAGAGAATGGGATTTATGTGGAGGCTTTCTTGTTTGTCGCCGGATTACATGGAGCTGAGGTAGATTAATTAATACGTAGATTTTGATAAGGAGGCTTTCACTAATTGTCGGGACGAGAAAAAAATAGGATTCAAGGAAATTTCTTTTTGATGGGAAACTTATCCATAAAGTCCCAAACTTGTTATACTTTGGCAATTTAGTCATAAACCTTTCAATTTTATCTATTAAGTTCTAAACCTTTAACATTTTGTCGATTGAATCTATCGGGTCAATTTTAGCTGAAAATCGCTAACGTAAACGCTGGACGTTTTACATGGTACGGCCAACGTTGAGATAGATAATTTTTACAATTATTTTAAAAATTTCTAAGCTCTTTATTTTTTTTGTTCTATTTATTTTATTTTTCTTTTTTTTTTGGCAAGTCCAACAATGGTCGATGGACAACCCTCATTGGTTGCAGGCGAGGGCTGTCCAGCCATGGGTGAAGGTCGGAACAACCACCTTTCCAAGAGTTGATTATTAAAAAAAAAAAGAAAAAGAAAAGAAAAATAATAAATAATAAAAAAATTCAAATTCACTTTAAAAAATTGTCAATGTTAGTATTAGTGGTTCTATGTGGCATTATTGGTGTTCGGCATCCACATTAGCAGTTTTTGGTTAAAATTGGCCGAATGGACTCAATTGGCGGAGTGTCAACATGTTGAGGATTTAATTGGCAAAATTGAAATGTTTATGACTGAATTAGCCAAAGTATAATAGGTTTAGGAATTTAAAAATTTGCAGAGAAATATTCTTTCAACACATGGGCAAATTAAAATTGACAGTAGTTAAATAAAAGAAAATGAAAGAGTTAAAGCGAATTTCATAAATTGACATTTGTCCCATATGGAAGGATATTATCTGATTGGGAATGGATATTGACATAACGCGATCCACCACTCTTATTCCAAATCCTTTCTAAACAAGGTAAGAAAGCAATCATAGGCACATATATTTTTCTTTTCTAAGTCTCTGAGTCAACCGCGTTGATTTCTGTATTGCTTCTTGGATTTACTAGCAAAAATGAGCTTAACTCCTAAAAATAAGCACAAAATCTTCTCTAACATACCAAGTTAATTTAACTTTTTTTTTTTCTGGGAAAGTAGCAAAAATTTTGCCTTCCATGGTTCATTTTCTTGTTTGATCTCTAGGACGAGTCCCCGGTAAATCCCACAGAGGAAGAACGAGGAGAGGGCGTGGACGTCGATTCTCGACCCGTCTTCTTTGCACCTTCGAAAGCACCTAAAAAAATCTCTCATTCGAATAAGGAAGAGAGGGCGCTTACTCCGACTTTCGACCGGTCTCGTTTGAACCTTCGGAAGCACCTGAAATTCTCTCGTTTTTCTTCCCGATTACGGCAATGGTGAGACGTGTTTCTATATGTCTCCTCTCTCCATCCTCAACCCCATCTTCACCTGACTCTGCTTTTCTTGCATTTTTGCTAAATGATATTTTGGCGACTTTGGCAGGGATTTTTGGCTAGCATCATGATTTATGTGCAGCTTGGACGGCGTTTGAAGCTCGTGGTGTATATGGAGATGACCCCAGCGTCTTCAATGTGTTGCGATACGGTGCCGAGGGCGATGGCAAGTCCGATGATTCCTATGTGAGTCCTGTCTCGTGGAACCCTGATCGTTTTGGCTTTACCCTAGTCTTTCTGATCGCTAGGCTCTCGCCTATTTATGGCACGAGGAGACTCGCGAACCGGCGATCATCTCTATGCTCTGGAAAGAAATCATCTGAGACGAGAGCAAATCGACTCGTGAACAGGCGATCATCCCAAGCCCAGTTCTTGGGAAATGCAATGACTAATTTTTATTTTTTTAACTTCTTTTTGTGTGGATTCGAAGGCCTTGTTGAAAGCGTGGGAAGCAGCATGCGAAGGTGGCGAAGCAGGACAAACTCCCAACTCTTGTTGTTCCTGCCGGGAAATCATTCCTAGTCCGTCCCCTCCATTTTCAAGGCCCTTGCAAGTCCGCCGCCGTCAAATTCCAGGTATTTTGGTGAAAAATAATTTTAAAAAAAGGAAAGAAAAGGAAAAAGATGGCCATAAAAAGTCAATTGTCTTTTTTTTTTTTGGTACTAATTTTTAAATTTTTGTTAAAAATTATGAAAATTTACCGTTTTATGAGGTTTCACTTTATTCAAGTTGTCTCGGCATAATTACAGGGTTGTTTTCACAGCAATTCTCAATATCATCAAAATTACAGTCACCCTCTTAGGTTAGTTTTAGTTAAATTGTTCCTTGATCAATATGAGATGGTCAACTTCAGATCGGGTAATAGCACGGGGCGGAGCCATGGACCGTTTCGGACCCGACGGAGCGAACGGCAAATGGGCTAGCTTGGACAGTCAAATTTGTCTTGGGCTCGATTTGGCCACTTTGTCTGGCTACACCGGGTCAAATTTACATGAGAGTTTTAATACGTTTTTTTTTTTAAAAAAATATGATTTATCAATTCTTTTGAGGATTTAAAAGTTAACTTGGGGGAAAAAAAAAACAGGTTTTGGGGAATATCACAGCGCCTACCCGAATAGAGGAGTGGCAAAACTGTGAATCTGGGAGCTGGATTTCCTTGTCAGAGATCAGTAAGCTGACGGTGGCTGGGAGCGGGAGTGGCGTCATCGACGGTCGTGGTCACATTTGGTGGAGCAGAGTCAAGTCCCACCTCCTTCCACACCATAACAACAGCAACCACCCTTGCCATGGACCCAAGGTCAGACCCCTCTTTTTTGTTTTATTTTTATTTTTCTAATATCGTATTTTTGTTTTTGTTTTGTTCCCTTGAAAAAAAAAAAAAAGTTGCAAGGAATTACAAGGAGACTCCCATTTCCTCGCGAGTTGTTACACAGTTTGCACCAGATGCATGTGAATCCGTTGTTTGATTAATAGGTAAACCATGATCGGATCCATCATAATCATTGATCATTTGGACCTCACTTCAAGCCATCGATATGGGTACAAGCAAGAGTTTCTCGGCCCGATAGGTGCTGAAATTAGCGCCACGGGCCACCTGGTGCACTCGAAAAGCTTTTTTTTTCCTCCCTCCACTTTTGTTTTTTTTTCATGGTTTGAAATTTTTGCAGGGAATGACCTTCCACAGTATGGAGAACCTTGAAGTGAGTGGGCTGACCCATTTGGACAGCCCAAGGGCCCACATAAGACTTCAGAACTGCACTTGTGCAAAGCTCACTGACCTCCAAATCCACGCCCCTGAGGACAGCCCCAACAGCGATGGCATCGCCATTGGCGCCTCAAGCCACATACAAATCCATAACTCCACCGTCAGAACAGGTTAAAAAAAAATCGCTTTATTTTGAAAAAAAAAAGATTCGAAAAATACTTTCCTAAATATGATTGCTTATATCGCTTAAAACAATCAGTTAATGCATGATGTTGTCATTACTGACACCAAGATTACGTCTAAACACGGACGATGGAATTACTTTTCGTTCGTTTATCTATTTTTTTTTAAGTGATATTGTCAATCATTTTAAGGAAAATATGTTCTCCGATCAGATGAAGCAAAAAGGGGAGCCTTCGTACTCAAATTTCTATCATTTTGTTGGCTTTTCGACTGCCCTGTGATCGATGACATGTGAGCAGGTGACGATTGCATCGCCATCAAGGGTGGGTCATCGTTCATCGACATCGCCGGCGCTTGATGCGGGCCTGGCCATGGAATTAGGTTTGCCATTCTTCCTCGTGTGATAGTTCCTTACAAATTCTTCGTATCTTTGACCCAAAATTCTCGGCCCTGCCGTTCGGCGTGCTGTGCATAAAATCGGGATAAATTCCGTAAACAAGCAACGGCGAATGTATCGGAAACGGCGATTGCCAAACAATTGAAACGAAGTATAAATGGAGCTCTAGTGTTGTGATTCTAGCCTTGGAAAAGTCAATGGCATTACTGGAGTCTTTTTCTTGCCGAGGTGAGTGTATCGGATGAATCAATTGCAGTGTGGGAAGCCTTCGATTCGACGGAGCATACGACGCGGTGGAAGAAGTCAACGTTCGAGATTGCGTATTCAATTCATCTGACAATGGTGCCAGAATCAAGACATGGGAGGTTGGTTTGTATACATTAATTTTCACTAATTAATTACAAAGTTAGCCATGACAGACACAACATATCAGAGGTGAGCAGATCGGACCGGGACTGCCTAGACTGGTGGTGCGGCTCCCGATTTTAGAGGGCGGCGATCCATAACATAACACCCACATTCATGTTTGTATTATTCTGCATTATTTTCTGTTAAATTGAAATTAATTTTCTTTTTATTTTATGCCGTGTAGGGTGGATCTGGCTATGTAAGGGGTATCCATTTCGAAGATATCATCATTTCCTACGCTCGTAACCTGATCATAATCGACCAGAGCTATTGCGACGATCAAAAGCGCAGTTGCAAGGTAAAAACACCATGTTTCCTGTAATTGCTTGCATGGCTCATTAGGGATCTTTTATCATATAGAATGCGTTAAAATAGAAGAACTCAGTAATCCGCGTTGTGTCTCATTCGAACCGCGATTGCAGGGGAGGTCGCCGGTGGTGAAGTATCTCAAAACCTTCATTTTTTTGGATTGGATCCATCCCTTTGGCTACATGTATAGTATCTCAAAACCTAAATATCTAAAATTTTCCCCTCTCTTTGACAAAAGCCAAAATTTAGGACGAACTGGAACCATTAACTATTAAATATGACTGTAAATTCATGAACAATTCTTGGATTTGAATAAAAAATTTGTCTTTTCTTAATCCTAATGATATAAGACAATCCAAATTGATACATAACCAATCAGTATTGATTATTTTTCATAAAAAAAATCCTTCCCAATTTCCATTATAATAGAAAATAGAAGTATATGTAAACCTAGAACGTAAATTGTTATCAAAATATCTAATTGGATATCATATCTATATATGATGTTTATAGAGAGTTATTAGGAAATTGTAGTGCTTCAATTTTTCATTCAATAGATGGAATAGAAAATGGAAATTTTGATATAGCACAGCACACACTGTCCCGATTGGAACTTCAAAACATAGATAGCTATCTAGAGATGGTTAATAAATAAAAAATTTATTACTATGTTACACCCTTCGATCGCATTCTACTAAAAAAGATAAAATAAAAGTATCTCTCTTTTATGCGAATCATTTGTTGAACAATAGAATTCATGAAAAAAGTTAAGTGCTAAAAAAAATCAACTCTGTATTTTTGATTATTATAATGTCTTTATATCATCGAATAGATTAGATCCCGAATCCATTTATTTTTCTAGTTCCCAATCGGATTAGAATATGTAATATCGTAATAATGGTAGAAATGGAGTCACTTTTTTTTTTCCATATATATATATATATATATATATATATATTCTATCCAAAACTCCCTAGGTTTAAGTGGCATTTATTAATTCCTTTTGATTTTGTATCTGGTACAAATTCCAATTTGAATATCAAATTTTCTTTATTCCACCGTTCATATACATTTAATACATTCCATATATGGGGTGGGTAAAATTTCATGTGATTCAGTAAACAAAGTAGAAATTCCATCATTACTAAATAAATCCATATGATTTGATGAAGAATGGGTACATAATGGAATTTTTGAGAAAAGGGAAATTCAAAATGGTCAGGGATGGAAATGAGGGAATATCTACAATACCTGGTTTTAATCAAATACAATTTGAAGGATTTTGTAGATTTCTTGATCAAGGATTAACAGAAGAACTTTGTAAGTTTTGAAAAATTGAAGATACAGATCGATAAGTTGAATTTCAATTATTTGTGAAAGCATATCGATTGGTAGAACCTTTGATAAAAGAAAGAGATACTATATATGAATCACTCACATTTTTATATGAATTATATGTATCCGTGGGATTAATTTGGAAAACCAATAGGGATATGCAAGAACAAACTATTTTTATTGGAAACATTCTTTTAATGAATTCCTTGGGAACTTCTATAGCAAATGGAAATATATAGAATTATGATCAATCAAATATTGAAAAGTCCCGATATCTATTACCGGTTAGAATTGGACCATAATGGAATTTTGGTCTGTACCGGGACCATAATATCAGATTGGGGAGGAAGATTAGAATTAGAGATTGTTCAAAAAGCAAGGATATGGGCTATGTGAATAGGAAACAGAAAATATCTATTCTAGTTTTATCATCAGCTATGGATTTGAATCTAAGAGAAATTCTAGAGAATGTTTGCTATCATGAGATTTTCTTGTCTTTCCTAAATGATAAAGAGAAAAAAAATTGGGTCAAAAGAAAATGCCATTTTGGAGTTTTATCAACTATTTGCTTGTGTAGGCGGAGCTCCGGTATTTTCTGAATCCTCATGTAAGGAATTACAAAAGAAGTTCTTTCAACAAAAATGTGAATTAGGAAGGATTGGTCAATGAAATATAAATTGGAGACTAAATCTTGATATTCCTTAGAACAATACATTTTTATTACCATGAGATATATTGGCAGCTGCGGATCATTTGATTGGAATGAAATTTGGAATGGGTACAATTGACAATATGAGTCATTTGAAAAATATGCGTATTCGTTTTATAGCAGATCTCTTACAAGATCAATTCGGATTGGCTCTAGTTCGTTTAGAAAATGTGGTTAGAGGAACTATATGTGTGGAGCAATTAGGCATAAATTGATACCGAACTCCTCAATTTGGTGATCCATT
>JAGVVM010021087.1:0-18078 GCA_019149425.1 Psidium friedrichsthalianum | reverse complement strand
CCGTGGAACCCTGATCGTTTTGGCTTTACCCTAGTCTTTCTGATCGCTAAGCTCTCGCCTATTTATGGCACGAGGAGACTCGCGAACCGGCGATCATCTCTATGCTCATGGAAAGAAATCATCTGAGACGAGAGCAAATCGACTCGTGAACACAAATGGGCTAGCTTGGACAGTCAAATTTGTTCTTGGGCTCGATTTGGCCACTTTGTCTGGCTAGACCGGGTCAAATTTACATGAGAGTTTTAATACGTTTTTTAAAAAAATATGATTTATCAATTCTTTTGAGGATTTAAAAGTTAATTTGGGGGAAAAAAAAAACAGGTTTTGGGGAATATCACAGCGCCTGCCCGAATAGAGCAGTGGCAAAACTGTGAATCTGGGAGCTGGATTTCCTTGTCAGAGATCAGTAATCTGACGGTGGCTGGGAGCGGGAGTGGCGTCATCGACGGTCGTGGTCACATTTGGTGGAGCAGAGTCAAGTCCCACCTCCTTCCACACCATAACAACAGCAACCACCCTTGCCATGGACCCAAAGTCAGACCCCTCTTTTTTGTTTTATTTTTATTTTTCTAATATCGTATTTTTGTTTTTGTTTTGTTCCCTTGAAAAAAAATTAAATAAAAAAGTTGCAAGGAATTACAAGGAGACTCCCATTTCCTCGGCAGTTGTTACACAGTTTGCACCAGATGCATGTGAATCCGTTGTTTGATTAACTAGGTAAACCATGATCGGATCCATCATAATCATTGATCATTTGGACCTCACTTCAAGCCATCGATATGGGTACAAGCAAGAGTTTCTCGGCCCGATAGGTGCTGAAATTAGCGCCACGGGCCACCTGGTGCACTCGAAAAGTTTTTTTTTCCTCCCTCCGCTTTTGAATTTTTTTTTTCATGGTTTGAAATTTTTGCAGGGAATGACCTTCCACAGTATGGAGAACCTTGAAGTGAGTGGGCTGACCCATTTGGACAGCCCAAGGGCCCACATAAGACTTCAGAACTGCACTTGTGCAAAGCTCACTGACCTCCAAATCCACGCCCCTGAGGACAGCCCCAACAGCGATGGCATCGCCATTGGCGCCTCAAGCCACATACAAATCCATAACTCCACCGTCAGAACAGGTTAAAATAAAATATCGCTTTATTTTGAAAAAAAAAAGATTCGAAAAATACTTTCCTAAATATGATTGCGTATATCGCTTAAAACAATCAGTTAATGCATGATGTTGTCATTACTGACACCAAGATTACGTCTAAACACGGACGATGGAATTACTTTTCGTTCGTTTATCTATTTTTTTTTAAGTGATATTGTCAATCATTTTAAGGAAAATATGTTCTCCGATCAGATGAAGCAAAAAGGGGAGCCTTCGTACTCAAATTTCTATCATTTTGTTGGCTTTTCGACTGCCCTGTTGATCGATGACATGTGAGCAGGTGACGATTGCATCGCCATCAAGGGTGGGTGGTGGGTCATCGTTCATCGACATCGCCGGCGCTTGATGCGGGCCTGGCCATGGAATTAGGTTTGCCATTCTTCCTCGTGTGATAGTTCCTTACAAATTCTTCGTATCTTTGACCCAAAATTCTCGGCCCTGCCGTTCGGCGTGCTGTGCATAAAATCGGGATAAATTCCGTAAACAAGCAACGGCGAATGTATCGGAAACGGCGATTGCCAAACAATTGAAACGAAGTATAAATGGAGCTCTAGTGTTGTGATTCTAGCCTTGGAAAAGTCAATGGCATTACTGGAGTCTTTTTCTTGCCGAGGTGAGTGTATCGGATGAATCAATTGCAGTGTGGGAAGCCTTCGATTCGACGGAGCATACGACGCGGTGGAAGAAGTCAACGTTCGAGATTGCGTATTCAATTCATCTGACAATGGTGCCAGAATCAAGACATGGGAGGTTGGTTTGTATACATTAATTTTCACTAATTAATTACAAAGTTAGCCATGACAGACACAACATATCAGAGGTGAGCAGATCGGACCGGGACTGCCTAGACTGGTGGTGCGGCTCCCGATTTTAGAGGGCGGCGATCCATAACATAACACCCACATTCATGTTTGTATTATTCTGCATTATTTTCTGTTAAATTGAAATTAATTTTCTTTTTATTTTATGCCGTGTAGGGTGGATCTGGCTATGTAAGGGGTATCCATTTCGAAGATATCATCATTTCCTACGCTCGTAACCTGATCATAATCGACCAGAGCTATTGCGACGATCAAAAGCGCAGTTGCAAGGTAAAAACACCATGTTTCCTGTAATTGCTTGCATGGCTCATTAGGGATCTTTTATCATATAGAATGCGTTAAAATAGAAGAACTCAGTAATCCGCGTTGTGTCTCATTCGAACCGCGATTGCAGGGGAGGTCGCCGGTGGTGAAGTATCTCAAAACCTTCATTTTTTTGGATTGGATCCATCCCTTTGGCTACATGTATAGTATCTCAAAACCTAAATATCTAAAATTTTCCCCTCTCTTTGACAAAAGCCAAAATTTAGGACGAACTGGAACCATTAACTATTAAATATGACTGTAAATTCATGAACAATTCTTGGATTTGAATAAAAAATTTGTCTTTTCTTAATCCTAATGATATAAGACAATCCAAATTGATACATAACCAATCAGTATTGATTATTTTTCATAAAAAAAATCCTTCCCAATTTCCATTATAATAGAAAATAGAAGTATATGTAAACCCTAGAACGTAAATTGTTATCAAAATATCTAATTGGATATCATATCTATATATGATGTTTATAGAGAGTTATTAGGAAATTGTAGTGCTTCAATTTTTCATTCAATAGATGGAATAGAAAATGGAAATTTTGATATAGCACAGCACACACTGTCCCGATTGGAACTTCAAAACATAGATAGCTATCTAGAGATGGTTAATAAATAAAAAATTTATTACTATGTTACACCCTTCGATCGCATTCTACTAAAAAAGATAAAATAAAAGTATCTCTCTTTTATGCGAATCATTTGTTGAACAATAGAATTCATGAAAAAAGTTAAGTGCTAAAAAAAATCAACTCTGTATTTTTGATTATTATAATGTCTTTATATCATCGAATAGATTAGATCCCGAATCCATTTATTTTTCTAGTTCCCAATCGGATTAGAATATGTAATATCGTAATAATGGTAGAAATGGAGTCACTTTTTTTTTTCCATATATATATATATATATATATATATTCTATCCAAAACTCCCTAGGTTTAAGTGGCATTTATTAATTCCTTTTGATTTTGTATCTGGTACAAATTCCAATTTGAATATCAAATTTTCTTTATTCCACCGTTCATATACATTTAATACATTCCATATATGGGGTGGGTAAAATTTCATGTGATTCAGTAAACAAAGTAGAAATTCCATCATTACTAAATAAATCCATATGATTTGATGAAGAATGGGTACATAATGGAATTTTTGAGAAAAGGGAAATTCAAAATGGTCAGGGATGGAAATGAGGGAATATCTACAATACCTGGTTTTAATCAAATACAATTTGAAGGATTTTGTAGATTTCTTGATCAAGGATTAACAGAAGAACTTTGTAAGTTTTGAAAAATTGAAGATACAGATCGATAAGTTGAATTTCAATTATTTGTGAAAGCATATCGATTGGTAGAACCTTTGATAAAAGAAAGAGATACTATATATGAATCACTCACATTTTTATATGAATTATATGTATCCGTGGGATTAATTTGGAAAACCAATAGGGATATGCAAGAACAAACTATTTTTATTGGAAACATTCTTTTAATGAATTCCTTGGGAACTTCTATAGCAAATGGAATATATAGAATTATGATCAATCAAATATTGAAAAGTCCCGATATCTATTACCGGTTAGAATTGGACCATAATGGAATTTTGGTCTGTACCGGGACCATAATATCAGATTGGGGAGGAAGATTAGAATTAGAGATTGTTCAAAAAGCAAGGATATGGGCTATGTGAATAGGAAACAGAAAATATCTATTCTAGTTTTATCATCAGCTATGGATTTGAATCTAAGAGAAATTCTAGAGAATGTTTGCTATCATGAGATTTTCTTGTCTTTCCTAAATGATAAAGAGATAAAAAAAAATTGGGTCAAAAGAAAATGCCATTTTGGAGTTTTATCAACTATTTGCTTGTGTAGGCGGAGCTCCGGTATTTTCTGAATCCTCATGTAAGGAATTACAAAAGAAGTTCTTTCAACAAAAATGTGAATTAGGAAGGATTGGTCAATGAAATATAAATTGGAGACTAAATCTTGATATTCCTTAGAACAATACATTTTTATTACCATGAGATATATTGGCAGCTGCGGATCATTTGATTGGAATGAAATTTGGAATGGGTACAATTGACAATATGAGTCATTTGAAAAATATGCGTATTCGTTTTATAGCAGATCTCTTACAAGATCAATTCGGATTGGCTCTAGTTCGTTTAGAAAATGTGGTTAGAGGAACTATATGTGGAGCAATTAGGCATAAATTGATACCGACTCCTCAAAATTTGGTGACTTCAACTCCATTAACAACCACTTATGGATTTTTTTTTTCCGGGTTACACCCATTATCCCAAGTTTTGGATCGAACGAATCCATTGACACAAATAGTTTATGGGCAAAAATTGAGTTATTTAGGCCCTGGAGAATTAATAGGGTGAATTGCTAGTTTTTGAATACGAGATATCCACCCTAATCACTATGGACGCATTTTCCCAATCGACACGTCCGAAGGAATCAATGTTGAACTTATTAGATCTTTAGCAATTCATGAGAGAATTGGTCGGGGGGGTCTCTAGAAAGCCCATTTTTATGAAATCTCCTAGAGATCAAAATAAGAAAAAGTACAAATGCTTTATTTGTCACCAAGTAGAGATGAATACTATATGGTAGCTCTGAATCATGGTATTCAAGAAGAACAGGTTTTCCAGTTCAATATCGTCAAGAATTCCTAACTATTGTAGGAATAATAATGCGTATTCTATCTTTTTCGTCTTTATCTTTAGAAAAGGTATAAAAATTTTAAAAATAGAATTTTAAGATAGATTGTTATTCATCACATATTTTTATTTCTCATTTGATCTAATTCTTGCTGCCTAAGAATTTTTTCTATGAAATAATTGTAGGACCACCTATTCCATTCTTGAATAGGGTTTATACTTCAAATCCAAATTTGACATTTATAATAAGGACTACCTATGTCATGACAAGGTAGTAAAAACTTTGACAGATGTTAGACGCATCCAAGATTTGAAGATAAACCTTATTTTGTTGGGTAGTTTGGATTCCATTAGATGTATATACACCGGTGGAGGTGAAGCTTTGAAAATTTCAAAGGGCTCTTTGATTGTGATGAGAGGTAACAAGAAGAATGGTCTTTACGTTCTACAGGGAATTATCGTTGTGGTTTCTTTAAATATATCATCATCTTCATATTCTGATAAATCAAGGTTGTGGCATATACGGTTGGACTACATGAGTGAAAGAGGAATGATTATATTAAATAAACGTGGTTTACTCTGTGGGGAGCATATAGTCTCACTTGACTTTTGTGAGCATTGTGTTTTCAAGAAGCAGTGCAGAATTAGTTTCAATACTGGGGTGCACTCGACGAAGGGCACAATTGACTATATTCACTCCGATTTATGGGGAGCTACATAGGGTTACAACTAAAGGTGGTGATGTTTATCTTCTGACATTTATCGATGACTTTTCTAGGAAAGTCTGGGTTTATTTCTTGAAGCGTGAAAGTGACATTTTTGATACGTTCAAGAAGTGAAAGATATTGATTGATAATCTAATTGGCAAGAAGATAAAGCGTCTCAAAATAGACAATGGTCTTGACTTTTGCAGAGATGATTTTAACAAGTACTATGAAGATTCAGGGATTATTCGACACTAAACACTTAGAGAGAGAGAGAGAGAGAGAGAGAGAGAGAGAGAGAGAGAGAGAGAGAGAGAGAGAGAGAGAGAGAGAGAGAGAGAGAGCTAGATGTACACTTTCTAATGCCAGACTTGAAAAAGAATTTTGGGTTGAAGCCATAAACACGGCATGTAATTTGGTAAATCGTTCTTCTTCGACCGCAGTAAAATGTAAGACTTCAAAATGAGGTATAGTCTAGTAAACCTTTTGATTATTTTATTTTGAAAGTATTTGAATGTCCTACTTATTAGCATGTAAAAGATGGTAAGCTTGAACCTAGAGCTAAGAAAGGTATTTTGTTGGTTATGTAGATGGTGTTAAGGAATATAGATTGTGGTATTTTGACCCTTAGTCACCAAAGTTTCTAATCAATAGAGATGTTATTTTTGATGAAAATTCTATGCTTGATCATAGAAAGGTTGTTGAGTCCATAGATATTCAGAAAGAGAATATAGTGAAAGAGGTGAAGTTTAGTGTAGAGCATCCACGAAGAAATTTTGAAGATGTTCCTATTCAGTTAGAAAGTAACAGTGAGCAACAAAACTCAGATTTGATTAAAGATGAAGTAGAAGAAGTTGAACAATCTCAGACTTTGACTGCATAGAGAGCTAAAAGGAAAATTAACCCTCTCTAGAGATATGGTTTTGCTAATTTAGTAGCTGTTGACACTTGATTTTTGGCTAGTTTTATTCTTAGAAAATTTTAGAAGATCCATAAAAATTCATAAAATTGAAAAATCAACTTTGAAGACCTTGGCTTGGCCTAGGGAACCAATTTTGAACAAAAATAAATTTTCATATTTTCAACATTTTCATGTATTTTATTTTCAAAAATTCATAAAAAAATCAAGAAAAAAAATGAGAAAATTACAAAATCAACTTTGAGAACCTTGGCCAAACCTAGGAAACCAATTTTGAACAAAAAATAATTTTCCTAATTTTTTGCATTTTAAAGATTTTTTAGAAAATAGAAAAATACTTGAAAATTAATAAAAAATAGTATTTGAGGCTAAAAAAATACGAAAAAATAGTCAATATTTTTATTTTAATTCTCTCTTCATTTTGGACAAAGAAATTTTGCAAAATTCAATCTGGAATTGAGGGTTACTTTGTTAATCTCCTTTATAGATTATTTGAAAAAATTCTAGAAATTCCATTTCAGCTCTATAATTTTTCCTTTTTTCAGTTCTAGAGTCGTGTCATCCCCCTCTATTTTCAAAAATTAAAATCCAGTCCAAAAATTCACTGAATTGCCCAATTTCGCTAAAAAGGACCAAAACTTAATTTGAACTTTTTCAAATTGGTCTCTAAAAACACATAAAATGAAATTAAAATCTTTCTATGGACCAAATTGAAAATCAGGGCATGTCACCCCCTAGTTTTTGGCCTTCCAAATCCATTGGTGGTGTCAATTTTTGAAAAAAAATGCCATCTAGGGTATGGATTTTGCAAAGTGGTCCTTTGGGTCAAACTTCAATCGAGGGGATTTTCATCAATTGGAATTTTAAAAAAATACCCAATCTTGATCCCTAAGTGTCATTCATGTCATAGAATTTTATTTTCAAGTCAAGTTCGTATTTCATGGACATTTGGGTGCCTAATTTGAAAGGAATTTGAAACCGGGTCGATTTGGGTCGACTTGACCCGACTTGATGAACCCAAAAGTACATCCCAATTCGCAAACGAGTCTGTGAAAGACCTCAGGGGTGCAAAATAGATTTTTGGGGAGAGTTCTCATGGGATGCTTGAAGGATAAAAGGGAGATTCCCATTCTGTTGCAAGGGGGTTGATTCTCGTGCGAAAAAACACTCGAAAACACACAAAGAGAGAAAACGAGGGAGGAGAGAGAAGCTCTCCAGGTCGCCATTACTGGAGCTTCAAGCTCGCGTTTGTGGAAGTTCGCAGGAAGAGAATCTAGAGTGAATCCAGACGTGAAACAACCTCGAGGAGCTTTGTCTAGTGCCAAGGAAGTCGTCGCGCCAGTTCGGGAAGTCTCAGGATTGCCAGAAAGGTAAGATCCATTTTCAAGCTTACCACTGTGCGTCAATGGCGAATCGTCCATCTGCTGTTCATTTCTTGAATTTTCATGTGCGTTTCGTTCCTTGAATGCCACTGAACTCCCTCGCATACCTTTCTGTCTTTGGTTTTGCATGAATCCACCGAGTCGAACCTCTAAACTTCGCGAATGTGTCACACCTTTGTCAGAAAAGTATGACAACCTAGAGCTCGATCGGAGCCCCAGGTAAATCCTCTGAACTCCTTGAGGTGCATTCCTGTGATTGAATTGTGTGGTTATGCTCTGATTAGGGTGATTTGACCGCCATTGTTACAGTCGGTGTAGGCTTAATATCTTCGAATCTTGTTGATGGTTGAGGCTAGGGTTCTGATATGTTGTAGTGGACGTTTAGATGAATCGTTTGAGGTCAATCTTGCTCAGTTTGGTTGAAGTTTCACCGTTGCATGATTGCTTGATGGTTATGGCCGTCCGTCTGGTTTTGATTGGAGGAAGAAGACGTAGTGTAGTCAGCCGCTGACTCAGTCAAAAGCCGATGTGGAGTTGACGTGGCAAGACACGTCAGATGCCACGTTGGCGTGTTGACCGAGTCAAAAGTTGACGTGGACGCCCCGTCAGCTTAGTCTGTTATAATAGTTAGAACGGCCAAAACAGATCGAACGGTGGGGGATGATGCCACTTGTCGCGATCTGGATTTTCCTGGAGAAAATATAGATTTCCAATCGGATGACTCAAGTTTATTCAAGAGTTAATCCCAGCCGTTAATTGTTGGTAATAGGTATGGATGGTTGAGATTTAGTCAAGATTCAATGTTAACCGTCATATTTAGTCAACTGATCTGGCACTCAAAGGCTGGCCACGTGGACCATTTCTATCCATTGGATTGCGTGGTATAATAATAAATTCTCAGAAAAAAATTAAAAAAAATAGAGAAATCAATAATGAACCTATACTGCGTCGTTTTAGTATGGGTTGACCTGCTTGACTTTGGATCGGGTTTGGATCGAGTGGGTCGGGTCAAGTTGACCCGGTCCGTATAACCCAATTAAAAATAAATAATAATAATAATAATAATAATAATAATAATAATAATAATAATAATAGTTTCAAAAAATCAAATAAAAATCAGAAAAATACAAAAACAAAAATAAAAATAGATACGGCGTCGTTTTGTGATCGGGTCAAACCCGAGTGGGTCTTGGTCGGACTTTCGGGTCATGGGCCGAGTCAACCCGACCTGGTCCGAAAAATTAAGAAAATTAAAACATAAAACAAAAAAATTTAAATCAAAATTAGAAAAATTAGAGAAACAGAGAAAAATTAAAAAAATAATAAAAAATAGAAATAAAAAATACAAAATACAAAATACAAAAAGGAACAATTCATAAAAAATAAAAAATAAAAAATAAAAAATAAAATAAAAAAATAAAATAAAAAAATCCAAAAAAGGAAAAAAAATCATAAAAATCATGAAAAAATTCTTAAAAAAATAATAAAAAATAAAAAATTCAGAAAATGTTAAAAAATAGGGAAAATTCATTAAAAAATAAAAATAAAAATAAAAATAAAAAAATTCTGAAAATGTCCCAAAAATAGGAAAAATTCTTAGAAAGTCTTAAAATTTTTTAAAAAAATTCCAAAGAAAAATTCAGAAAAATTCTCAAAAATTGTGAAAATTAGGGAAAAAACCACATTGAACTAGTTTGACCTATTCTCACATTTTTTACTTTTGGAGACTTTCAAAAATGACTATTTTTCCATTCTGGTCAATCTGACCTGAACCCTTCCAAATCCCCCATGAATCTAATTGGTGTCTTTCCAAGGCTTCCAGCACTCTCCTAGGCCCGACTTGACTTGACTTGATTTGTAGTGATTTCTCCATGTATGATTTCCTTGACTGCGCACCTCCTTCATTGACTGTGATAGGTAAGAAAAAAATATCCCATCTGCATGATCTAGTAGATTTCCTAGAACTCACCACACCTAATCCCACCTGCATGAATTTCCTAAATTAGGAAATCACTCAACTTATGTACCAAAATGGCGTCAATAGCAATATTGGCGTAACTAAGTCCCTAAACCCAAAATTTCTGGTTTGTATAGAGTCAAGCAATCCCTCCCAGTCGTTCGATTGGGTTTCTAGTCATACCCTCCAAAAAATGACTGGTGACGACTCTTATTGCACGTACACCAATGCACATGTCACCCGATCATATTAAGGTCGATCCCGATTTTAAAATTTCCTGACGCGATTTGGTATGGGCCTAAGAGGGCCCGAGCTAGGTCTCTCGATAATCCCAAAAATGGCCCTAGTAATCCATTAACCCCCCCTCGAGGGTGGGTCGCGGCAAACTGGAGACTCCGCTGGGGACTTGGTTTATAAACCTACTAGAGGACTTGAGCCAATTAAAAGTTGAGTGTTTCTAACATATTTTTTTGCAGGCGTTCTTGAAGGTGAAGTAAGTTCACTGACCATCGTGTTAAATGTTTTTGCATATGGGAGAAATAAGAGGTGGAGTGATTGCTAATATTATTTTCTGCAAGTTTGAATTTGGGAATGTATGTTTGTGATATAATTATAGAAGCAACATTTGATATAAACTGCTGTGCATGTATTGAATTTCTGACGATCACGACACTTTGGACACACCTGCGGTCAAACCCCGACTGTAACCACCCTCTAGGATCACCTTAGATAGGAAAAGAGTGCGAAAAGATCTCGTGTTGATGGCACTTGAGACTCTCGTACCCGTTCCTGCTCATGCTCTTGATTGGCAATCTCTAACCCTCTCGGGCGGGTGCTCTTGAGGGAGAATTTGCTTCATCTAGATCATGGGAGCCTTGGTCATAGGTTCTATACCCGCGGTTTCAATCTTAGAATCTTACCCTCACTTGTTTCATGCGTATGTCCATGGATGATTGATATACCTAAAATAAAAAAAAAAGAAAAAACAAAACAAACAACAAAAAAACATAGAAAAGAAAAAAAAGGTTTGGTTGATAAGGCCTTCTTACCTTTGACTTGTAATTCATTTCCATACACTTTAAATTCTACATACCATGTATGTCATACATCATCTCATGAGTAAATCATCATTTAAGTGATTGGTTTGAAAGTCATTTCTAGGGTAGAAGGATGGTTTCCCCAAATCAGTCAGTAGTTCCTGAGGTATTCACGAGAGAACAAAAGAGCATTCTACGCCACGACACCAACATGGAGTCATTTGAAACATGTCGATTCGCCCATAGGAGGGAACTCCAAGATAAATGGTTATATATGCTGGCTTAAAGAAACCCAATTTAAACAAAACGACTTCTGATCTGATTTGGGGCATCCTTAGTGTTCATCACACCAATTTACCGTATATTTCATTTCTGAAACTTGTACTTCGGATTTCCTCATGTGGGAATCATTTCCATCTCATCCCTTTAGATTTGATGTACTAGGGATCTTTTGAGGTGTATCTACAATTCTGATTACACTAGAAATTTTAGTGGATGTGTGTGATAGTGGCTTTCATTCTAATCACTTGAACGCTTCTAATCAATGTCATAATTTCTTTTGAGAGAAATCTGATTTAAAACTCTCTATTAGACCTCTTTTGGTCAAATAAGAGTGTTTAACCCTTATTTCACCAAAGAAAATATGAAATTGAATGGTTTATACATATATCATCTCATTTTGCATAATTAACTTTCCTATGTAATCCATGATAACTAGTCGAAGTTGTTCATTCTTTCTAAATTCGAGAAAATATTGGATATTCGAATTGTTTCCATTTCTAGTAAATGGCTTTAATTTGGATATCTTGTAGTTTATCAAATTTAGAACACATTGAAATTGCATTTTGTATTTTTTAACCATTTCGTTATTTTTTCTTGAAATTGATCAAAAGTGGTTATTATGGATTACATTCCTTTCAATGGTATACTTTCTTATAAAAAATATTGATGAGAGCTTTCCACGCAAGACTAAAGACTCGCTAAAGATCCTTATCTTCATTAATCACAAGAAGGCATAAAAAGAAGACAAAACGCGAGAGTGATTAGCCTTTGAGGGAGCACGTCCAGGAGGAAGGAGGTAAAAAGAAAGGAAAAATGAAAAAGGACACACCTTTCTCTCTGTAAGGATAGAGAATCCACAAAAAGGGAAAGTGGAAGTCCATCCTGGGGTGTTCCCTTTTTTCCCTTCAATTGGCGTCTAGTGTCTTCTCCAGCCTTGCAAACACGTGTGTGAACTTGCGACTCTAATCTAGTTTCTCTGGAGGTATCTTGAGACGACTAACGCGTAAGCCTTCCCACGAGCTGCTGCGTTACCAAGAATCGAAGATCCAGCCGATCGTAGTTGCTGTTCCTGCGAGCCCGCGGATATACATTTTGGGTAGTTTTTTTTTTTTGGTAAGGTAATACATTTTGGGTAGTTTATATCAACTATTTGGCACAAGTTTTGCTTGGGCTCACAAAGCGGCATCCACGCATGCGGTAAAATTCTAGTGCCGTTGATGACTTCCCCAACAAATCCAGCGATCTCAGTGATCCTTCTAGCGTGAAGGACATCCAGCCTTTACGTTTGTCGTTTGCCGTTTCCATTTCGAGAGCAAATCGAGGTGCTATCCAGCAGGTTCTCTAGCTCAAATCTGGCTCAAATCTCTCCTGATGAATCAAGTCAATCCCTTTATCCTTATTAAGGTTGATTTGTTGCTATTATGTGATAAAAAACATGCTGTTTTAATGTTATTCCTGCACTATTTGTATGCTATTTTGTCCGAATTGAGGCCGTTTCTGCATGTTTTATGATCACTAACCAAGCATACAGATTTTTGCGGGAGCGTAAAGGTAGTTACTTTATTGATTGCAAATTGATGCTTATTTGATTAAATTTGCATACGTGTTATTACACTTATGAACATGTGAGATTTGTGATGAAAGTTGAGAAAGTTCAACCCTTTTGATCAAACAAAAATTTCTCAATGGATTATCAAAGTCGAAACTTTTTAAGATATTGTTTGATCTATTGCCTTCAATTGACAATGTAAGCCACTTTGTGCTACAACTTGGATCGCTTGAAATGCCTTATGGTTTAGCATATCGAAGATTGTTTTTACTTTGATAAAAAAAAAAAAATTGATTGATTTTTAGCTCAAATTTGCGACACTTGACACAAATTTTCTGAATTAAAATCTTGAACCCAAATCCAGACATGTCCTATCCATAACCATTTAGATCCGATTTGCTATCTTCTCAAATCAATTTTGGGTTTAAGGAAGTTCAATTGAACTTCCTTAAACCCAAAATTGATTTGAGAAGATAGCAAATCGGATCTAAATGGTTATGGATAGGACATGTCTGGATTTGGGTTCAAGATTTTAATTCAGAAAAATTTGTGTCAAGTGTCGCAAATTTGAGCTAAAAATCAATCAATTTTTTTTTTTTTATCAAAGTAAAAACAATCTTCGATATGCTAAACCATAAGGCATTTCAAGCGATCCAAGTTGTAGCACAAAGTGGCTTACATTGTCAATTGAAGGCAATAGATCAAACAATATCTTAAAAAGTTTCGACTTTGATAATCCATTGAGAAATTTTTGTTTGATCAAAAAGGGTTGAACTTTCTCAACTTTCATCACAAATCTCACATGTTCATAAAGTGTAATAACACGTATGCAAATTTAATCAAATAAGCATCAATTTGCAATCAATAAAGTAACTACCTTTACGCTCCCGCAAAAAAATCTGTATGCTTGGTTAGTGATCATAAAACATGCAGAAACGGCCTCAATTCGGACAAAATAGCATACAAATAGTGCAGGAATAACATTAAAACAGCATGTTTTTATCACATAATAGCAACAAATCAACCTTAATAAGGATAAAGGGATTGACTTGATTCATCAGGAGAGATTTGAGCCAGATTTGAGCTAGAGAACCTGCTGGATAGCACCTCGATTTGCTCTCGAAATGGAAACGGCAAACGACAAACGTAAAGGCTGGATGTCCTTCACGCTAGAAGGATCACTGAGATCGCTGGATTTGTTGGGGAAGTCATCAACGGCACTAGAATTTTACCGCATGCGTGGATGCCGCTTTGTGAGCCCAAGCAAAACTTGTGCCAAATAGTTGATATAAACTACCCAAAATGTATTACCTTACCAAAAAAAAAAAAACTACCCAAAATGTATATCCGCGGGCTCGCAGGAACAGCAACTACGATCGGCTGGATCTTCGATTCTTGGTAACGCAGCAGCTCGTGGGAAGGCTTACGCGTTAGTCGTCTCAAGATACCTCCAGAGAAACTAGATTAGAGTCGCAAGTTCACACACGTGTTTGCAAGGCTGGAGAAGACACTAGACGCCAATTGAAGGGAAAAAAGGGAACACCCCAGGATGGACTTCCACTTTCCCTTTTTGTGGATTCTCTATCCTTACAGAGAGAAAGGTGTGTCCTTTTTCATTTTTCCTTTCTTTTTACCTCCTTCCTCCTGGACGTGCTCCCTCAAAGGCTAATCACTCTCGCGTTTTGTCTTCTTTTTTATGCCTTCTTGTGATTAATGAAGATAAGGATCTTTAGCGAGTCTTTAGTCTTGCGTGGAAAGCTCTCATCAATATTTTTTATAAGAAAGTATACCATTGAAAGGAATGTAATCCATAATAACCACTTTTGATCAATTTCAAGAAAAAATAACGAAATGGTTAAAAAAATACAAAATGCAATTTCAATGTGTTCTAAATTTGATAAACTACAAGATATCCAAATTAAAGCCATTACTAGAAATGGAAACAATTCGAATATCCAATATTTTCTCGAATTTAGAAAGAATGAACAACTTCGACTAGTTATCATGGATTACATAGGAAAGTTAATTATGCAAAATGAGATGATATATGTATAAACCATTCAATTTCATATTTTCTTTTGGTGAAATAAGGGTTTAAACACTCTTATTTGACCAAAAGAGGTCTAATAGAGAGTTTTAAATCAGATTTCTCTCAAAAGAAATTATGACATTGATTAGAAGCGTTCAAGTGATTAGAATGAAAGCCACTATCACACACATCCACTAAAATTTCTAGTGTAATCAGAATTGTAGATACACCTCAAAAGATCCCTAGTACATCAAATCTAAAGGGATGAGATGGAAATGATTCCCACATGAGGAAATCCGAAGTACAAGTTTCAGAAATGAAATATACGGTAAATTGGTGTGATGAACACTAAGGATGCCCCAAATCAGATCAGAAGTCGTTTTGTTTAAATTGGGTTTCTTTAAGCCAGCATATATAACCATTTATCTTGGAGTTCCCTCCTATGGGCGAATCGACATGTTTCAAATGACTCCATGTTGGTGTCGTGGCGTAGAATGCTCTTTTGTTCTCTCGTGAATACCTCAGGAACTACTGACTGATTTGGGGAAACCATCCTTCTACCCTAGAAATGACTTTCAAACCAATCACTTAAATGATGATTTACTCATGAGATGATGTATGACATACATGGTATGTAGAATTTAAAGTGTATGGAAATGAATTACAAGTCAAAGGTAAGAAGGCCTTATCAACCAAACCTTTTTTTTTCTTTTCTATGTTTTTTTGTTGTTTGTTTGTTTTTTCTTTTTTTTTTATTTTAGGTATATCAATCATCCATGGACATACGCATGAAACAAGTGAGGGTAAGATTCTAAGATTGAAACCGCGGGTATAGAACCTATGACCAAGGCTCCCATGATCTAGATGAAGCAAATTCTCCCTCAAGAGCACCCGCCCGAGAGGGTTAGAGATTGCCAATCAAGAGCATGAGCAGGAACGGGTACGAGAGTCTCAAGTGCCATCAACACGAGATCTTTTCGCACTCTTTTCCTATCTAAGGTGATCCTAGAGGGTGGTTACAGTCGGGGTTTGACCGCAGGTGTGTCCAAAGTGTCGTGATCGTCAGAAATTCAATACATGCACAGCAGTTTATATCAAAATGTTGCTTCTATAATTATATCACAAACATACATTCCCAAATTCAAACTTGCAGAAAATAATATTAGCAATCACTCCACCTCTTATTTCTCCCATATGCAAAAACATTTAACACGATGGTCAGTGAACTTACTTCACCTTCAAGAACGCCTGCAAAAAAATATGTTAGAAACACTCAACTTTTAATTGGCTCAAGTCCTCTAGTAGGTTTATAAACCAAGTCCCCAGCGGAGTCTCCAGTTTGCCGCGACCCACCCTCGAGGGGGGTTAATGGATTACTAGGGCCATTTTTGGGATTATCGAGAGACCTAGCTCGGGCCCTCTTAGGCCCATACCAAATCGCGTCAGGAAATTTTAAAATCGGGATCGACCTTAATATGATCGGGTGACATGTGCATTGGTGTACGTGCAATAAGAGTCGTCACCAGTCATTTTTGGAGGGTATGACTAGAAACCCAATCGAACGACTGGGAGGGATTGCTTGACTCTATACAAACCAGAAATTTTGGGTTTAGGGACTTAGTTACGCCAATATTGCTATTGACGCCATTTTGGTACATAAGTTGAGTGATTTCCTAATTTAGGAAATTCATGCAGGTGGGATTAGGTGTGGTGAGTTCTAGGAAATCTACTAGATCATGCAGATGGGATATTTTTTTCTTACCTATCACAGTCAATGAAGGAGGTGCGCAGTCAAGGAAATCATACATGGAGAAATCACTACAAATCAAGTCAAGTCAAGTCGGGCCTAGGAGAGTGCTGGAAGCCTTGGAAAGACACCAATTAGATTCATGGGGGATTTGGAAGGGTTCAGGTCAGATTGACCAGAATGGAAAAATAGTCATTTTTGAAAGTCTCCAAAAGTAAAAAATGTGAGAATAGGTCAAACTAGTTCAATGTGGTTTTTTCCCTAATTTTCACAATTTTTGAGAATTTTTCTGAATTTTCTTTGGAATTTTTTAAAAAATTTTTAAGACTTTCTAAGAATTTTTCCTATTTTTGGGACATTTTCAGAATTTTTTTATTTTTATTTTTATTTTTATTTTTTAATGAATTTTCCCTATTTTTTAACATTTTCTGAATTTTTATTTTTTATTATTTTTTTAAGAATTTTTTCATGATTTTTATGATTTTTTTTCCTTTTTTGGATTTTTTTATTTTATTTTTTTATTTTATTTTTATTTTTTATTTTTTATTTTTTTATGAATTGTTCCTTTTTGTATTTTGTATTTTGTATTTTTTATTTCTATTTTTTATTATTTTTTTAATTTTTCTCTGTTTCTCTAATTTTTCTAATTTTGATTTAAATTTTTTTGTTTTATGTTTTAATTTTCTTAATTTTTCGGACCAGGTCGGGTTGACTCGGCCCATGACCCGAAAGTCCGACCAAGACCCACTCGGGTTTGACCCGATCACAAAACGACGCCGTATCTATTTTTATTTTTGTTTTTGTATTTTTCTGATTTTTATTTGATTTTTTGAAACTATTATTATTATTATTATTATTATTATTATTATTATTATTATTATTATTTATTTTTAATTGGGTTATACGGACCGGGTCAACTTGACCCGACCCACTCGATCCAAACCCGATCCAAAGTCAAGCAGGTCAACCCATACTAAAACGACGCAGTATAGGTTCATTATTGATTTCTCTATTTTTTTTAATTTTTTTCTGAGAATTTATTATTATACCACGCAATCCAATGGATAGAAATGGTCCACGTGGCCAGCCTTTGAGTGCCAGATCAGTTGACTAAATATGACGGTTAACATTGAATCTTGACTAAATCTCAACCATCCATACCTATTACCAACAATTAACGGCTGGGATTAACTCTTGAATAAACTTGAGTCATCCGATTGGAAATCTATATTTTCTCCAGGAAAATCCAGATCGCGACAAGTGGCATCATCCCCCACCGTTCGATCTGTTTTGGCCGTTCTAACTATTATAACAGACTAAGCTGACGGGGCGTCCACGTCAACTTTTGACTCGGTCAACACGCCAACGTGGCATCTGACGTGTCTTGCCACGTCAACTCCACATCGGCTTTTGACTGAGTCAGCGGCTGACTACACTACGTCTTCTTCCTCCAATCAAAACCAGACGGACGGCCATAACCATCAAGCAATCATGCAACGGTGAAACTTC